>JAUZNJ010053369.1:0-29822 GCA_034780135.1 Jordanella pulchra | reverse complement strand
CTATATTATATGTTATATGTTTCATTATATGTTCATTATCTGTTTTATGTTGCACGACTGTACCATAAAAGATTCCTTGTTTGAACTCCTTCACTAACAATGGCAATAAACCCGATTCTGATTCTGATTCTGAGAAACAGCATTAAAAGCCTGAGGGGATTTAATCTAAATTGTTACTAAAAACAGAATAAATGTTAATTTAAGACGGGGATAAAAATCTGCCTTCCAAAAGGCAGGTTATTCCTGAACTTAGACAATTCTGCGAATAATGTCTTTATTCCCTATATGTCATCATAAACAGTATTTGGTTTTACAGATTAGTCGGCATTATCTGTGCTGTTGAGCATTGGTGGCTGAACAGGGGAACAAGTGACGTCACGCCCCATATGGGAATTCAAGTTAGTTTTATTTGGGGGGAAAAAAACAGAAATAAATATAGTAGATATTAGCTTCACTCTGATTAGCTCACTTTATGCACTACTGTGATCTCTCTATTCAGTCAGGTTGCAGCCATGTAAAAAATGAATGAAAATAACCATTAATTAGGGATTAATTGGAGCTTTCTTGTCAAATCTCCATGTGTTTTGTTGATCTAGAAAAGCCCCATGATCCTAGTTTGATTCTATATTCAAAGTGAAGTTTGTTCTCAGTGCAGGTTAACCTCCATCAAGGATGCCCTATTTTTTTGGTCCTGTCTGTGGCGATCCCTAACAGGACCTCAGCATGTGGCTACATGGAAGACGGCGTCTGATCTTGGAACCTCTCAGTCACATCTTTTTGTTTTAATGTTGTTCTGTTTGGTTGTTGTTCATCTTAGATTGCAGATGAGGTCGCACAGTTCTCAGGTTGGGTCAGTTTCTACAGCAACTGGAGCAGTTCAAATATGTTTAGCATTTCATATATTTTTAGTAGCTTTCTGTCCAGCTTTTAGGATCCAAAATTCATTTTTTTAATGTCCTAAAACCTCTCATTTTGTGGTTGGAATCAAATTAAACCTATAAGATGATTTTTTTTTTCCTGTTATTCCACAATACACTAACCATAAAAAGATAAGGTCTCAAAACTCTTTGAAAATATTTACTTTGTGGTAGGTTGCTAGTCAAGTAAATTCATCAAAGATTTCAAAGAATAAACAACTATGATACGCAATTAAAAACTGTCCAGAACACAGGAGAGCCTTGAGTAGAGTAGCTGCTCCTCTACATTAAAATAAGTTCTACCTCCTGGAGATTTAATGGCAGAACTGATATACCAGTATAAACCAGAGTGACCAACTCCACTCTTTAGGTGGTGCAAGGAACCACTTGTTTCATTCAGGCCAGTTTAACCAGGCACACATCTAATCAATGAGGACTTTGATTCCCCCCTGTAGCCTAAACTGTGATTGGATGTAAACCTGCTATGCTGTTTGCAGGGAGCGAGACAAACTGGAGGAGATGCTCCGTGGTTTGTCTCCAAGGAGAGCAGACATTGCAGAGGCCATGCTGTTTTGTCTGAACCACGCTGAAGCTGCTGAGGAGATTGTGGAGTGCATCGCAGAGTCCCTCTCCATTCTAAAGACTCCTCTACCAAAGAAGGCATGTCCAAAACGTATTGTTACACTTCTCCAAACATCCTCCATCAAGCTCTAACCCACATGCTGCTTTTTATCCTTTCAGATTGCACGGTTATATCTCGTTTCTGATGTGCTGTACAACTCTTCTGCCAAAGTATCCAATGCGTCTTACTACAGAAAATAGTACGTCTTTTGTTGTTTTTTTAAGGTTACTTAGATTTGAGGGTGGTGTTTTTTTTGATGAATAAATCTCAATTTTGTTTTTCTTCCCACTAGTTTTGAAACAAAGCTTTCCCAGATTTTCTCTGATCTTAACGCCACATACAAGACGATACAAGGACACCTGCAGAGCGAGAACTTTAAGGTACCAGCAAGAGTTTAACAAACAACAAGACTGTTTACTTTGCTACGATCTGGTATCACTCAGGTCTACCTGTTTCTTTTTCCTTTGATGTGATAGCAACGGGTTATGTCATGTTTTCGGGCGTGGGAGGATTGGGCCGTGTACCCCGATCCATTCCTCATTAAGCTCCAGAACATCTTCTTGGGTCTTGTTAATCTCTCTGCAGAAAAGGAGATCCCTATTGTTGTTGAGGTAAAACATACAAAGTGATTTTCCAAAGCTTTTTTTTTTTTTATTACTTGGGTTCTAGCTTCAGTTTCTCTTCATCGTTTTGTTTTAGCCTGAACCTGCAGACGACCTTGATGGCGCTCCTCTCGGCGAGTTTGTGGATGGAGCTCCTCTGGAGGATGTAGATGGAGTTCCCATTGACGCTATACCCATTGATGGTGCACCCATTGATGGAGCCCCCCTGGATGATTTAGATGGGGTTCCTATTAAGTCCATCGATGATGACATTGATGGAATACCTTGTAAGTAAACCAAAGACTGGTACAGGTGGTTCTAAACAAGGATGTTCTGATTAGAGCCTTTTTTCCCCCCATAGCTTGTCATTGAATCTTTGACTAAATCCATTTCCTAATACTAATTTTAAACCCCTGCAGTCCTTTCTTTTATAAAATGATGGTACTTCTGTATCTTTCTAATCCATATTGACTTGGATCAGTACTGGAAAAAAAAACAATCAGGGAATCAATGGTTTTAAGTAGCTGTTAATGATGGATTGTTTCAGATAAACAAATATGTGATGTCTAATAACCTGTGTTCTGTTGATGACAGTGGATCAGTCAGCAGGAGCAACTTTCAAGGTTGCACCCTCTAAATGGGAGGCAGTAGACGAGGCAGAGCTACAGGCTCAAGGTAACACTGGCGAGCCTTCAACTGTTAATCATGGATTTATCTTCTTCTCTTGGTAACCAATGATCCATTTACTCCTCAGCTGTAACAACCTCAAAATGGGAGATATTTGAGCAACCAGAAGAAGCAAAGAAGTGAGTAGCCGTTCTTCACCATTTGCTCACAGTGAAACTATGAATCTGCAGAGTATTTTTATTTCCTTGTGTTATTTCTATAGGGGTGAAGTCAACAGTGATGATGATGAACGGAGCCCTCGCTCAGATGATAATCAGAGCTACTCCAACCCCTTCAGAGACGACTCTGATAACAAGGCCAAGCTGTCTGAGATGAACGAGGAGAAACGAACCAAGCTCAGAGAGATTGAGGTTTTTATTTTACATATACTTATCATAGTAATAGCTGTCAAGTCTTATTAATGATGGGCTTTAAATGATCTTATCGGGATCAACGGTCTGGGGATTGAGGGATTCTGCAGGTGAGGTTATAGCATTTTTCTGAGACTTAACATGAACTGTGGAGCTTTTCTGATTTATTTGGTCTATTTTTATACAGAAATTAGCTTTGAAACCCTCTGGACTTATTAACAGAATAGGCAAACAGTTTCCTTCTAGCATGTGTTACGGCTCATTTCAAGCTGTCATTTTGAGTCAAATGTAACAAATATCGATAAGTCAGCGTATTTTCAGTCACCGTATGCACTGTGTTGTAAACCTAAGGGTTCTCTGCAGTCACCTTTTTTGATTTTCAGGTTTGTTTGCTAGTCTAATAAACAGCCAAACTGCAGCTTTTTGGCTGCACCTGGACAGGTTAAACACCACTTGTACTGGCAAAGCAGCAATGTTATTGTAGGCCATATATATCAGTAGTCTTTCAAAAAAAAAAAAAACATTAACACCAGGTCATTCATTTTGCTTCATATCAACACTTGGACAGAAAAAGCTCAGAGACGGTTGATCCTTCACATATCAAGAGGTTTTAAAATGGAGTGAGGTTACACAGGTTTAATGGCAGCGACTTTAAAGCAGAAACTCTGACAAGAAGCCAAATGCTTTAAAAGAACCATTTTATTTCAGAAAACATGTCAAATATTCAGTCAGACTGATGTCAGTGTTATGCACCTTGAACATTTAACCAAATATTATTTGCTGTTTTTGTCATTCCACAGTGGAACAGGGTTGATACTGATCAAAATCAATATCACCAAGGAGCAGCAGCAAATCATGGTTCAACTGTTGCTGAAACTGCTTTTCTTTGTCTGTTCACAAACACAGGTTAAAGTCATGAAGTTCCAAGATGAGCTGGAGTCTGGGAAAAGACCCAAGAAGCCTGGGCAGAGTATTCAGGAGCAGGTGGAGCACTACAGGGACAAGCTGCTACAAAAGGTAGGGAAGTGGGTCACTTATCTCAGACGGAATCTGATACAAAACTGATAAACAACAGCCTGACGGATTCGGTTACTTTTTTTTACTCCTTTAAAGGAAAAAGAAAAAGAAAAACTGGAGCGTGAGAAAGAGAGGGAGAAAAAAGAAAAGGAGAAAGCAGAGGCGCGTTTAAAAGAGTTGAAAAAGGAGAAGGAGAAGGATGACACACCGACCAGGAAAGAAAGGTGACAGACAGTGTTTGCAGAGTCAGATTTATAAAGATTCAGCTCATCTAACATGCAGTCTGTCGCATCTTCCCTCCCTGACAGAAAGCGACATCACAGCGGGTCTCCCAGTCCATCGAGGAGCAGCAGCAGACGCGGGCGGTCTTCCTCGCCGCGCTCTGAGAGATCTGAACGCTCTGACCGATCGTATTCTAAAGACACGTCATCCCGCTCATCACATAAAGACTCCCCTCGGTCCAGCAACAAAAAATCGTCCAAGAGGTGAGATGGCCTGAGAATACTGGTATAAGCACCACGGTCATCCTGACACAACTGGGTCATTCCCTGTTGACAGGTACCGATATGACCAGAGATGGCATCAGCATGGATCAGACATACTTTAATCACCTATTTTGTGTTGTGGAATATTTGATTAGAATTGATCAAACGATGCAACTCAGACAGAAAACAACTATCAACATTAATAAGTATGAGAACAACTTACGAGACTTGTTCAAATAAACTCATTTTGGTAGAAAATGTGTGACTGAGAGTAAACAAGCACTGATCATTCAAGGATGCTTATCAAAGCTGCAAATAAACATTATCTGAAGTGAATTGAAGCCCTGATGTGTTGTCAGCTGACGGACTGTTTATGTTACATCATAAACAGTAAAAGGGGGCAAAATGTTAAACCAAGAGAAGAAACTTGTAGGCCCAAGGGTTGCAGCACTCGCACAACAGGAGACATTATTCATGAAATATATGGTATTCATTAGGATAGAACATGATGGTGAAATATAAAAGCTGCAACCAAAGACACTGAACAGGAAGCAACGTTTTATAGTGGATATCAGGAAGCTTTGATTGAAGTCTTAGAGAGGATTTTTGGACAAAGCTGAAAAGACGCGATTGATTAATCTGACAGGAGTGGACCAATATGCCAGCAAAGTGTAGTGAGAAGTTTTTGGAAGGTATCAACCTTTGACCCAATTCATACACCTTAACAGGCGGTTTTATAAATCTGTGAATTTGACTTGGGAGAGAAAAAAAATTCCTTCTGTCACTTGAATATTAAAAATGGAAGTTTTTTCTAATTTGATGCTAGAGGATGTTAAAAATGTTAGTATTTAACGGAGTTGCTCTAGGAAGTCTAAATCTGCCATATGACTTGATTCACCAGATCCCCGTCGTCACCTCGCACACCGAAGCGATCGAGGCGGTCACGCTCCAGAACACCCAAGAAATCCACCAAGAAGTCCCGTTCCAGATCTAGATCTCCCCACCGATCTCACAAGAAATCCAAGAAGAGCAAACACTGACGGCTTTAGTTTTTGTTGTCCATTTGTAAAACCAGCCCCTCTCATTCTCACCATCTCTGCGCCGCATGATGTGAAGGTGAACCGATCCAGCAGCTGAAGATCTAAGATGCCTGAAGGGTTAGCGGAGGGACAACAAAGCGTGAGGGCATTGCATGGGTGACGGGTTGGGCCCACTGCTGTTTTATATTGTAAAGATTTAAAAAAAAAAAACATAATGTGTTTGTGTGTCCTAATTTCTCCACCTTCCGATGGAAATCATCCATGTGGTAGATCACACCTGTGTAGTGTGTGAGGAAAAAGTCTTACATTCATGCTGTCAACTTCTGTTTTTGTAGTTCACATTAAAAAGAATTCCTAATAAACAAGTGTCTTTTTAAAATATCTGATGAAAGGACTGATAAAGACGGTGCTTGTTTCTTTACCATTTATTTTGCTTTCACATTTTCAGCGGGAGAGTCTACTGATCTTTGATCATTTCAAAGCATCCACATTCCTATCAATTCAGTCATTGAAAACCTCCACTTGCCTTAAAAATTACCCAGAAAGTTTTTTTGTACAATACTACAGTGGGGAGAGAAGTACAATTTATTACTTTTAACGTTTAAAATTATTGATTCAAATTCAGGTATTTATTTTTTTCCCAAATAGAAACACAAAAGACTTCCACTTAGCTTTGTGCATAATATGCTAGATCCTGTATATTTAGGAATATTAGGAGTTAATGATTGGACATTTTAATGCAGTGTTGAATGTTTTTACAGCCTGGCCTTTGCCTGCTTTAGCTGATCCTTCAGCTCTAGTACTGCAATGGAGGAAAGGTGCACCTCATCTGGTCCGTCGGCGATTCGCAGAGTCCGTGCGTAGGAGTACCTGAGAAACAAACGTACTGCTACAATCAGAAGGCAGACTTTAAACGGATAAATCAGAAGATCCACCGGAGGAAATTGGAATATGAGACCAAAAGTTAATTCATGAAACACATAAATTAATTACATTGAAATGAATACACTTTTTTTGGGTTATGGCTTACCAACAAGAGTCTCACATGGCAGATATTATCCCTGGTATTTGTGACCTTAACTACCACACCCTTTCACTTAATTTTCCTTCCTTCCTTGGATGTAGCATTTAGCCAATGTCTCCTGATTGACGCTAAAGTCAGCAGTTTTCCCCATGATCATTTAGGATGTGACATGGCAAAATTAAAAATTCTTGTATTTCTATGTCCTAATGTAAACCTCTGTTCCTGAAAGGAAAAAAGTACATCAGCTATAAGCTTTAATCAACTAAATGAACACTTAAGAAAATTACATAATAATAGAGATACAGTAAAACATTTTAACTGATATTTTAATGTTCCTGGATTCACCTGAATTTGAAAGAAGCCTGGAAAAGCAAACTTACATCTGTGCTAGAGGGAAGTCTCCCGACACCCCCGCGCCTCCATGAACCTGGATGGCACAGTCCACCACCTTACAGGCCATCCTGGCTGCTGCCACCTTGATCATTGCAATCTAGAACAGAAAAAGACACAACATAACTAATCAGGTCTTCTAAATTGGAAAACCAGCTAAATATATAGGAAACAGTCTAGACATAACCGCTACTATATGGCTGACATCTACAAAATACCTTTCTAGCTAATATTTCTGCATATATGTAAACCAGACAAGCAGAACTGCACCACAAGTTGGATACTATCAGAGTGCCCTGCTGAAAAAACAAAACTGTGACCTTAACACCGTACTCCAGCAGTGTTACCTGTTTGCGAGCAGCTCTGCTGCCCAGAGTATCCAAGGCATGCGCAGCAGAGAGGGTCAGCAAGCGGGTCTGCTCAATCATGAGACGACACTCTGCAATCCAGTGAGCGATAACCTCCTTCAAACGTCAGAAAAACACAGCATCATTTAATCAGTCAGCATTTCATCGGGCAGCAGCAGTAAAGGCTCCGTCTGATTCCCTCACATGCTGGTAAAGGTTTCTGCCGAACGTTCTCCGGGAAGCAGCCCGCTGACACAGCAGCTCCAGCGCCTGCTCGGCCAAACCGACGGCTCTCATACAGTGGTGCAGCCTGCCTGGTCCCAGACGCCTCTGAGCGATCTCAAACCCTCTGCCCTCACCTAGAGGGAAATGTATGAGGGGCACAGAGGAGGGAAGTTACTATAATAACCCGACTTGTTTTTTTATTTAGTTAATGGAGCAAATCAAGTTTTTCAGACTTTAGAAGGTCTCCCTCCTGTTGAATACATGGGATTAAAATAAGCAGAGAAATGAAGCTTTTTACCCAGGATCATGTTGGATGCTGGGACGCCTACATTTTCAAAGTGCACCTCAAAGTGTCCACCATGGATGGCATCTGGAAGGAAACAAAAGACGATCCATTAACGGCCAGCTTTAGATTGCCTGTCGAAGATATTGAGGAACACAGGAAGTAGATCTAGTGAGAAAGTGGCTACCGTCAGATCCGAACACGGTGAGTGGTCGGATTAGCTTTACACCTGGTGTGTCCATGGGTACGAGAATCATGCTGTGCTGGCCATGCCTACCA
The DNA here is from genome assembly GCA_034780135.1 of Jordanella pulchra. Lineage (NCBI taxonomy): Eukaryota > Metazoa > Chordata > Actinopteri > Cyprinodontiformes > Cyprinodontidae > Jordanella > Jordanella pulchra. Next base: position 21,554 of record JAUZNJ010053369.1, on the reverse strand, counting down.
AACAAAGTCATGAAACAAAAGTTACAAAGTAATAATTCTTGCCCCAAATTAATGAGTTTGTCAATCAGTTAGAATTTAGTCAGCTGTCAGTGCTGATGGCTATGAGCAATCCGTTCTCTGCCAGAAAACGGTGGGTGTGAGTCAGAACCTTGGAAACAATGACAGTGTATTTAATATCTTGGGTGTGACTGCTAATAGAAATTTGGTTTTATTAATACTTGTAGAGACAGGAGAGATGTAATCCATGAGGGCTGTTTTACCTGCATGTTTCTATGACAGAATCATCCAAATAAACATGGGAGATTGTTGTTAAAATGTGATGGCATAAAAAAAAAAACGAGTAAACGGTCACCAGGCAAAATTTCATTTTAGCTATAACAGCATTGGATAATGTTTTTGGTCTCTATGGTGAAATGATACACAAAGAAGCTGGTAATATTTCACATTATATTGGAAGATGTTTTTTTAGTGCTTCTGTGTTTGACCACATCTCTTTTAATAAAGAAGATACTGCTGGTACTACTTAGTTTATGGAAAGTACGCCTGGTTAAGAGCATCCATGTTTAGCCATGTCTCTTCCCTGGATGGAGCTCTTCATGTATTGCCTTTATTAACCGATTCTGTGTTTTTTTTTTTTTTGCTCCCCCAGATTGTAGCTGGATGCACTTCCTTTTAAGCACTTGCTTGTTCAGGTCTTTGGCTTGATGCACATAGCACTTGCTTGGATAGAGAGGTTTGTTTTTTATTTAGATTTGGGTTGGACTATAAGTGACTGGCTAGGAATAAAGTGGATCACCATGAATGAAATTTGTATTATTTCTTACAAGTCAACTTGGGCCTGCTTGCTTTGAGTTAGGAACGTCTAGCATCTCCACTGACCTGTTGCGACCAGCCTCAGAGCGGCTCCTGCACATCACGATGGCAACTTTACATTTGGCACTGCCTGCACCTGAGAACACAAAGTACAAATCCTGAGCCTGACTTGTATTCATGTTCAGCTGCATCACTGCAGTGAATCTGGTTAACATTCCACCCCCTGGTTCTGTCCTTCACCGCTCCATGACCTGAATATACCAGGAAACAGTGCCTGTTATTCCCTGGGAAGTTCTGACGTTGAATTGGAGCTAGAGGGAGATTAACGGGCCGACAGCGGGAAAAGCCACAGGTTGATTTACATTTCCGCAGCTGGATTCTTTTCAGGCTTTTAGTTGGTTATTGAAAACAGACCACATTTGTTTGAAAGGAGGCAAAAACTGCTTTTTTTGCTTACACAAAAAAAAATAAAAACAATCCCAAAACCTCCTAGAATTGCTACTCGGTACTGCCACTAGAGGGCGATATCCTATGCTATATGTTAAAGCTTAATATATTTTGACATTTTGTTATGTTACAGCCACAAACTATAAATGAACTCATTGGTAATTTATGCATCGATTAATAGCTCAGATTAGAGAATCTGTCTCTGGACACTTAGTAGTTTTATATTCCAAGAACTGACTTTTATGGGAGGGTAGGAAGAATTAGAAATGGTATGGGACACAGCAAACGTATAGAAGAAGGTGCTATGGTTATTAGGACAAAAACAGAATGCTGTGTGGGGTGGAGAGTTATAGATAATCTTTATATAATCTGAATGAACTTGTTCTGGTTTTGCAAATTTCCACCTTTAGATGAGCAAATTCTGTAGAACTAGATATCAAGAGACTTGAGCTCAGTTGTGGCGTTAAAACTAAGCCAGGTTATGCTGTTGAAGGAGTTTTCTTTCCCACTGTCTCTCCATGCATTCTCTGGATGAGAGATTGCTGGAAAGTCAACAACACGATGCTAACGCTTATCAGCTTGGTTTCCTGAGACAGAAAAGTTTTTAACCAATATGTCTGAATGATTTAATTGAATTGATTCTTTGAGGTGCTTAGAAATGACATACTGTCAATCAACACTATCTAAATTAATTAAACTGAATTACACTGAGGTAAAAAGGTTAACTTATTATTATTGACTTATGAGGACTGAACATTAGCTGAACCTTTCACTCATGACTTATTTGTGTTGGTCTACCACACAGATCATCATGAAGTACATTGAAGTTGGAGGTTTGACAAAAATGTGAAAATCATGTTTTCTGTTTGATCCCAATCTTGTTATTTGTATTGTAACTCCTGAAATTTTAAAGAATTTCTAAGTTCTTTTGCTGATTTGAATCTTTAACTTTTAAAATCTTTTTTGTTTTTCTCTTTTTTTGATCCATTTTCTGTCTCTTAGCCACATTTACTGAAAAAAAAAAAAAAAAAGTTGCTTTTTGCAACTTCTGCAGCTTTCCTTTTTTTTAGGTTTCGGAGGCATTATACCAAACTGCTGATTCACCCCCCCCAACCCCAAAACAGATTACTTTGGAATTTCCTTGGGTAAAAGTCCACCTCAGGTCACACCCATGAGCCCTAATGTACACATCGTGTGGACTGATGGGTCCGACTTCCTGCTGAAGTTTTTGTCCAGCTGGAAAAACTGTCCCCTAAGGACAAGACATATGGTCACCAGACAGGAAGAGACATGAAGACATGAGCGTTTAATGAAAACCCCAGCATGACAATCGCAGCAGGACAGCATGCGAATTCTTTCAAGCAATTCCTCCTGACAGCTATTTATTCTCCAAACAGACTGTAAAGAAGTCAAACAAACATTAACTGATCATACCAGCCTTGTAACCACGAACACAAAATATACAAACTGCTCCACCCCATAAACCACATCTAGGAAAGCCTGTTTGGCCCTGATGCAGGTTCAGTTTTCCCTTGAACCATTACATAAGTCACACGGACCACGATCTAAAGTGATCGAGCCCTAACATGTTCCCATCTATACTGGAATGAAAATGACATTCCAGAGTCTAGGAGTGACACCCAAACAATTCGTGCTGCTCATTTTTTCACTATATATATATATAGAAAGGAAGCGGTTCTGCTGGCAAAGAGTCTGGCTGGGAAACATTTTGTTCACATTTATCTAACTTGTATTCAATGTTTTAATGTTTTTCTGAACTTGATGCTACAAAAAAAAAGAACTTTTACAAAATAAATAGCAGGAAACTATTTAATAGTGATATTTATTGATTAGAACTAATCCAGTCTCCTCTTTTTCATTATGTTCCTTCCATTTCTCTCTGTGATCTCAAGCATCTCAGCCACTAAAAGCATACCTGGCATACAGAGTCCGATCTCCTGCCCAAATATATACAGACACAAACAGTGTGGATACCTGCTAACAGATTTATTATATAACAACAAAGCATTGGTTCTAAGCTGCCTTTTGATTTAGCAATGATGACTTGGATTCAACATATTTTAAATGGAAACCTGGTCGACACAAGGCACACATCTCCCCCCTGGTGTTAGAAGCTGATGGATCCAAAGGCGCCTCCTCCTTTAAATACCTTCAACTCAACTTAACCTGAAATACCACAAAAAAAAAAACAAAAAAAAAAAAATCGTCCTTGAAGCTCCTGATATATTGCAAAACTTTAGAGAAAAGTTAGTGTTTTATTAAGCTTCCATAATATTGTTCTGGAAATACATCCCCAGTCAAAGAAATTCCAATTTAGTTGGTGACTTTAAGTGCTGCCTGAATGAAAAATGAATCTTGATTCATTAAATTGATAAAGAAATCTATAAAAGGAATACACAGCAAAACTACTCAAATCCTAACCCCGAGTCGCACCCTACCGTGGGCCTAAACCTCTACAAGATAAACCACACACTAAATAAATATTGATGAGTAACAGAATGACTTTAGTGACTGATATAAACAGTTTTTTTTAAACAGGAAAGGATTCATCACATGCGACTCCAGACCTTCTCAAACACAACAAAGCCACGATGGGCAGCCCCTGCCCTGCAGGGAAAAAAAACAACAAAACAAACAAACAAACAAAAAAAAAAACACATGACAGAAATCAAATTAGCTATTTCTTTAAAAGACTCAAACATGCAAACAACAAATAAATATTGTTATATCTGCAATATGATTTACATAAATCAATGAACATAAACAGAGAAATACTTAGTCATCTAAACCATGCGCTCTGGAAGTGACCCACACACACACTAACTAACACACACACACACACACACACATGCATAATGTGTTCAGAGCTACGTGGAGAAGAGACACACTTCTCATGCCGACAGTGCAGGGAGGAGGACTGTTTGAGAAGCACAGATTAGTCATTCCAGTCCAGCAGAAAAACACAAACGTGCCTCCTTAGGACCCACAACTACAATCGCTGTTTGGTTTCAACCGGATTATTCTAATCTTTGGCAAACTCAGAAAAAAAAAAAAAAAAGAATCAGCTGTTTGCAGGTAAGGCTTTTTCTCATCTGACTCATTTATTTGGTGTTAGCCGACACTTTGAGCTGGCAGAGTAATAATGTCAACACTTGGTTGCTTATGCTTGTTTAAACTGTTCATTAGGAATTGAAAATATCTTCAATGTTCTTCACATTCAGTTTAGTAGAGAAATGCACCTTGTTTTTTTTCAAATAGGGAAGCATTTTTCTTTTTTTTTACAGTAAGACTTAAAGTCAAAGTCCTACTTTGGAGGTTTTATGACATTATTAAAGTAGAGTGAAGTCATAAGTTCACTTAGTAATTATTACCTCACAAACGGAGCTCTGGAAAGGAGGCTCAGTGTTTTCCCATTTGTGAAACAATTTTCATAGCCAAATGAAAACACAAATGAAAAAAAATTAACACCATAGGTTGCGTGCGGTGACTTAGATGACTTTGTTCTCACTCTATGATTTTATTTCTACAGCTTTTAGACAGACAATAACTGCTTTCCACAACAGAGAACAGCAGAATCAGAAAACACTATTTATCCAAAGAACAAATGAAATATCTGTTTCATGTTTCAGCACAAATGATAGATGCTAATGCATAAAAAGGTTTAAAATCTGATTTTTTGGATGAAAGTTATTGCACAAGAATGACAATTACTGCACTAAGCAGTAGAAAGGTTATTTCTGTCATTTAAAATCAAGTGTAGCATTTAAGGCAAAGTAATGCAGTGTTTTAATGAAACTTCTGTCTGTGGGAGCTCAATATTTCATAATTGTTCTTTATTTGAATTGTGAAGAATAAAACAAGCACTATGAAAAAATGACAGCATGTCTGAACCTGTTACAGGTGACACGCGTCTGTTGACAGTGGCGAATACCTAGCATTTTTTGGAGTTATTCCATTGAACATCTGTTTTTGTTGCCGCCAATCTTCCCAAACAGAACATTTTACTTCATTATGTGACATAACTCCACATATTTCATGATAAGAAAGATTCCTGTTACCTCAACAAAAGGCGTTTTCAGCCAGAAAGACACAAAACACCCCATTATCCCACAGGGGGTTGTGTCATCAGTCACATAACATGCTTTGGCTTTGGGTTGAGCAGGTTCTTAACTCTAATTTGACTAAATCAAATCAGATGAACACACCCTTCCAATAGATTATCTTTCTAATTAAAAGAAATTATTTCCTTTTAATTATTTTTAAAAATAGAACATAAACTTATTCAGTTTTTCTCCCCATAATAATCAATATATTCAGTATTTCTGGACTTTAACGTTCATATTTTCCAACCAAAAGGATGCCTTAAAAAAAAACACAGAACATGAATATAAAAAAAAAAAAAACACAAACAAAAAGATCATACCACTAATGCCATTCATTAAAATGTCCAGTGAATATTTTAAGAGGATTTTTCACTCCATAAAAACTATGCAGGAAGTAGTGTTGGACATATCTTCCAACAGGAGGCAAAAGACAAGTATAGAGGACGAGGGAGCAGGTTTTTAAGGAGAAACCATGAAGTCCTTGAAGAAGAAAGACTCTCCCCACGCAGCTTTGCTGACACATTGGAGCGGACAGTAACAACACAACAAATAAGACCCAGATTAGGGGGATGTCCTGTTAGAGCAGCTGAAATCACATCCAGCAGAACCAGCATCCTGAATTTTAGGAGTGGGGAGAAAAAAAACAAAAAAATGGGGTGCATTTCATCTTTATTCCTTGCTTCATAAATTTGCTGTTGTTTTTCAACTCCTGCAGGTATTATTATATAATGAGATGTACAGAAAAAAAACTACTTAAATATCCCACCATCAATGGGGTTAAGTAGACGTTACCTGCTTGCTCAGCAGCCTGCACTTATGAACTTCTAAAGAAAATGACTGATTTACTGTGTGTGCTTATTTCAACTGAAGCCTCAGTAAATCAGAAGCTGGCACTTCCTGAAGTTTGCGGATCACTTAGTGTCCCTCGCTGCATGTAAACTAAGGAAATTCAAAGAGTAATTAGATGCTTTTCAAGTCTGTTCAATTGTTTTCTTTCATCTCTGTTTGAAGCGTTTTCCTCACTGTTGTTCTCAGAGCCCTCACACATTCAAACAGGATTAAGACGGGAAGGTTCCTTTGATCAGAAATACAACTCCCACTTCCTGTTTCTCCGCTTCCAGTGTCTCGTAAAAATATTCCTTTCCTATTAATCTATTTTTATATTTTGTTACCTTCAAACCACCGACTTCTGTGTAGGAAATTGGGTCTATAATCTAAGTGTTGTCCATCTGTTGTCTTCAAAGCCCCGTTTCAAAAAAACAGAATACGTGAGAAATCAGAATAAGTTCTTAGGTAAATATCTGCATATCCTGGTTTTAAAAAAAACTGGATAGTCTTTATCCTGAATCAAGTTACTACTGCAAGTTACATCATGAGCAAACTCTGGTGTATATGTTCCATATTTCAGCAGTGTTAGAAATGGCGTCTCTTTTAGTGAAGGAGACTGTAGATGTTGGAGAGAAAATGTTTATTATGTCCTCCAAAAACTCTTTGCCATTTTTTGGGACTTTTCTTTTTGCAGAGTGAAATGTTCTGATATTTCAATAAATGCATTTTCAAATCCATTTTTTTCTTTTACTGTGCAGGAATTATGGAGGACTTCTATAACAGTGAGGATTTGGACACGAATTTCAATGATTCGTATGATTATGACTACGAACACAGCGTGTGTGAGAAAGAATCGGTACGTTCTTTCGGCAGTGTCTTCCTCCCAATCATCTACGCCTTGGCTTTGGTGGTGGGCCTAGCAGGAAACGCCCTGGTAGTGGTAGTCTACACGTCCCGTTTGAGACTCCGAACCCTGACGGATATGTGCATCCTCAACCTGGCCATCTCAGACCTGCTGCTGCTCTTCACCCTGCCGTTCTGGGCTGCGGACGCCATCCACGGCTGGAAGCTGGGAAATGTGGCCTGCAAGCTGACCTCCTTCCTCTACAGCACCAACTTCAGCTGTGGTATGCTTCTGCTGGCGTGCATAAGTGTGGATCGCTATCGGGCGGTGGCCCAAAACACGATGGGTAGAACTGGGACAGGCACGCAACTAAGAAGGCAGTGGCTCCTTGTGTGCGCTGCATTGTGGGCTTTAGCCAGCTTTTTTGCCCTTCCAGAACTCATCTTCTCCGCAGTGAAGATGACCCACCATCGGACAAGCTGCACTAACATCTACCCACCCAGCATGGCACGACCTGCAAAGGCTGCCCTGGAACTGCTGGAGGTGATCCTGCGATTCCTTCTGCCTTTCCTGGTCATGGTGGTCTGCTACTCGTTCGTAGGCAGGGCGCTAACTAAGGCTGCCGGGGTGCGTAGGGTACGGAAGTGGCGCGCCCTGCGGGTTCTCCTCGCTGTTGTAGCCGTCTTCCTGCTCACCCAACTGCCCTACAACATAGTGAAGCTTTGCAAAGCCATGGACATCATTTACCACCTCGTCACTGACTGCGGAGTCAGCAAGGGGTTGGATCGCGCTCGCCAGGTGACGGAGAGCCTGGCACTGTCCCACGCCTGCATAAACCCCCTCCTCTATGCCTTCATCGGGTCCTCCTTCAGAGGACATGTCCTGAAGGCTGCCAAACACCTTGGACAGAGACTTGGAGGACACTCAAGACAAGTCAATGAGGAGCCAGCGGTGGAGATCGCACTCCACTCACCGAGTCAAAACCAATCTCAGTCTGGTTCGGAGGACGAGGACACCAGCACCTTTACTATCTGAGACTCCAGCATGCACAGTGCCAGCCATCTTTATTGGAACTCCTGGTAAATATGTGTAAAAAGCCTTTAGATAAATTCGTTATTTATTAGAGTTGCACATTTTCAAACAAAAAAATTACTGAAAAGGAAGCATTTTATTTGAGCCCTTTTCATCAATGGGGAATAAAATCTCTCTAAATTATATTATATTTAGGGCTGCAACTAACAATTATTTTGCTAAGCGATTCATATGTTGATTATTTTTTCGATTAATTGATTAATAATCGGAAGGTAAAAAGTTCCTGAAAGAAGATTATTTATAGAATTAAACCAGGTGAAAGTAAAACTTTTCCACCCGAGAAGTTCTGGACAGAACATATATAACAAAGTATTTATATATTTTTTTTTACAATTTTAGTATAAATTCTGCTCTAAGTGGGGGGGATCTGTCAGCTTAAGGTATGTTTTAGACTCTCTATACTCCAGTTAACGATTAATTGATTACTAAATTAGTTGACGATTATTTTATTAATCGATTAATCACGATTCATTTTTTCAGCCCTAATTATATTTGTATTAAAATTCATTATTCATTTATTTTCCATCTAAAACACATTGAAATTGAAATATGAACCACACAGAGAGCTTTCATCTCAAAGAACAGACCAGCAGATTGGCTTTGGGTTAAGTCCACTGCCCGGGGACACAAAGAGGAGGAAACTGAAATCAAACCTACATTTTTCTGAAAGCCACTCTTAAGAATCTTCTAAATTAAATTTAATAAAAAAAAATCCTGAATCCTAACTGTAATATCATCAAAATAGTTTTGGGGGTTTTTTTTATCTTGTAAAAACCCTGTCCTCTGACAATCATACCATGATAAAAGATAAATATATCCGAAAGGCTTTTTGCACATTATTTCCACATGTACCAATATAACTGTCTGACAATGCACGTAAGCATAACTCATGCCTATTTACTTGATATATATTTCCATGCATTAACTGTCATACAAGCTAGACGCAAGTAGCCACTCATATAAACTTATAGGCTAAATACTACATGTAAAGTAATGTTATGTGCACTAAGCTATGTTATTTTGTATAAATTATGTATTTTCTTAAATAAAAGAACAAAGCCTCTAGCGACATGCATCTGCTCCAATTAAACACAGCTGAACAACACGCTGCTCAGGGGAGCCGTTCACACAAACTCCGATCCAACTTTACAATCAGCTCTGTCTTCCAAAAGCTCATCTGCGTCGCATTTCATCACATCCTGCGGCTTTGGGTTCGGGAAGACGGATGGCTCGGTTGCACAGTGGGTGACCCATTGAGTCGGAAAACATTTGGCAAGTAAAGACAGGACAGCTCACAGCAGGAAGGACCCCTCCATGCTATCATAGTAAACAGCAAAGTCGAATTTTTCTTAGAGGAGCTTAAAGGCTAACCGCTGTTTTTCATCTATTTATATTTGTTTATTTCAATAAAATAAAGTTGAAGCATTGAATGATTTGCAGTAGGAAAGAACCTCCCTCTAGATTTTATTTTTTTATGATGCCATCATTCGACATAATGCCAGACTAACTCTGATACACATCCAAACCTGGCTTATTGTGCTGGTTGGCAACTCTCCAGCAGTTAACTGTTTGTTTAAGCCTCTTCACGCGACAATAATGAAGCTTCAGCTTGTTTTGTTTAAGTTTCCTCTTTAGATCCTCAACTGATACTACCAACAGACACGAAATGATCTGTTTAGGTTTTTTGTGCGTGTTTAGTAGCCATTAGTCCACCTGACTCCCAGCTTAAGTCTTAACGCACGCAGAGTCTATAAATAAAGACAGATGTTTAGAGTCTGACTTTAATTGTTTTTTTTTCTTGTGTGCACATCCAGAAACAGAACCAATAGGTAACAGAACACTGTGTGAATGGATATACCAACACTTGATAAAATAATAACGCCCAATTCTCACAAGTTGTCAAATTCCAACCGCAACACACTGTATAACTGGGAAGAGGAAGAAAAAGATGAATGGTTCTGTCAACACCCCCCCACAAAAGAAAATCTAAAAAACTAGAATTGAAAGTCCTCATTCTCAAGTATAAAGACCCATATATGGAAGCTTTATCTTACATCAGGGATCTGGTTGTTCCTTATGTTCTTAACAGACCACTTTGCTCTCATTCTGCAAGTTTACTTGTGGTTCCTGGAATTTCCAATAAGTAGAATAGGAGGCAGATCTTTTAGTTATCAGGCTCCTCACCTAACAGTTTTAATCCATGAGGCAGATGCCCTGTCTGCTTTTGAGGCAAAGCTGAAAACTCTCCTTTTTGATAAAGCTTATAGTTAGACTAGCTCCAGTTATCCAAAGCCATCTCTATAGTTATGTTGCTATAGGCTTAGACTGCTGGGGACCACTTTTCATCGTTCTACTTTATTCTATCTCTATTCTCCCATTCTGCAGTATTTTTTTTTTAGTTCAACTCCTAACTTTATGTTCTTTTTGTCATATTAGCTTAATCTGGTATGTTTCTGTTTGGCTGTGACAAACAGCTGGGGTGCTGCCATCAAAACCTTAGATGAAAGAGTTGGGCCTGTTTTTCAGTGCTTAGTCCCGTTTCTCTCCAAGACATAGCTATGGGCTCAGCTTTTACTGTGACTAACTGTATGTGCTCTCTTTCATCTGACATGAAACTGGCTCAGAGCTCATCTGCTTGGCTGTTTCTTTCCTAGACAGAGCCACCTGTTGAGCTAGTTTACCGCTACCTTTTCTAACATATAAGGTATTAATGGATCAGTGCTTCTATGTTCGTTTTGTATGTCTGCTTCTATCTCCTTGAACCCAAGTTGGTCTCAGTAGAAGGCCCCTCACACTGAGTGGTAAAACTAAGATTTTCCTCTCCACTTTTGCTGCATAAAGCAGAGCTGCTAGGGATTTAGCCCAATGTACATGCAGCTTTAACTGTAGCAGAAGGTTGCTTTATAAAATTTCAGGAAGGCATCTTAAATAAAAATACAGTCCAAGTAAAGTTGGTATCAAATCAAAGGACAGAAATTCCAAAAGAAATGACTCATTCAAAAACTCGTTTTACTTGAAAAATCGCTGAACGTAACAGCAATGCGTGATTCTGCTATCCTGGTGAATGTTTTTGCCCCATTCCTCCACAAAAACAGGCTTTAGCAGAAATCTACTTTTTTAAACAGATAAAAGCTCTACCCCTCTAAAGACAGTAAAGATAAGGGATAGAGTCTGGGAGTAATTTGAGTGCATTATCATGCCCAGGGGATAGAAGTACATAGCTTCCACACCGCAGAGCTGCACTGTCAACCTCAATTCACCCTTTTATTTACAAACCATGTTTGACAGCTTTATGAGAAAAGGTGAAGCTAAAAAAATGCATCTTTATGCAGAACATGTGGTTTTTAAAAGGGGCTTTAAAAAAGGTTTCATCTTGGGAGGGCAATTCTATGGCAAACTGGGATGCTCGGAGAATAAAATCAATAGCTCTTCTGATCACTGAACTTCTTTTCATTTCATTAAAGTAAAAATATATTCAGCAAACATAAACCAAAGCTTTTCCCCACAGAAGGTTCTCCCAAAATCTTTAACATTATACTGGAAAACACCCGGACCCTATCACGAGGAACCAGCATCAGTTCCTGGAAATAATGACTCCACCATAGCAGGATTACCCTGGAAACACGTCAAATTACAACAAACCTGACAAGTTTCACTTGTTATTTTTTTCCTTCCTAGTAAACTCTAACAGATCAAGTTTGGATTTTGTGACTCATACAGTGAGAGAGAAAAAAATAATACTTCCATTTTTGAATTACATGTGGAGAGCTGCAACCACAGGTCGCAGAGTGAGAGAGGAACCGGGAGTCAGCATACCCACATTCTTCCAGCTAACACGAAGATATTCGCATTCTGGCAAAAGATCTTCTCACATCACAAGATTCTTTCCTTTGCAGGACAAATAAAATCCATGGAAAAGAAGTTGGAGGAGAAAGAGCTTCAATGCAGATGCTACAAACTTAGACTGTTAACAGTAGAACAATGGCAAAGAGAAAGAGGAAATCCATGGGACAGAAGACCCCAAGTGCACATCAGAATACACAAACACAGCCAATTGTTTGCCTGGTAAAATCCTAACGTTGAACACAGTGAGCTTTGGAGATGTTTATTTCAATTTTTTTTAACCTTCCTCTCTGTGCGTGGCGGTGAGAAATGTGGCCTTGTTAGCCACGGTTACTGTTTTAAACTTTAATTGCTACTTGACTAGCAAGTTTGGGCCAGTAGCTATTTTCTGGCAACAATTTCCTGACTTATGATGATTAACAGACATTGGCTACAAAAGAAACACAGGCTGCAGAAAAACACTGGTAGGTCTCACTTTTTCAGTTTTATAAAGGTGCTCATATATTTTTTCCATAGTTCTTTACAAAAATGTTAACACATTTCTCTACTTCTGTTTATTGAATGAGGAAATATTTCCTCAGGAATTGATAATGTTCAGAGTAAACTAACAGATCAAGTTTGGACTTTGTGACTCATACAGAGAAAAACGATACTTCAATTTTTGAATTACATGTGCAGGGATGCAACCACAGGTTTTACAAATGTAAAATCCATTCAGCAACAAAGCTGTATTTTTTCAAGCAGAAAAGGTGCCTATGGATTTTATTGTGAAGGGTCAAATGAAGTTCCAGCTTAGTTGATCATTTATGATTAATTAATTTGACTAAATAGAAATAATGAAAAGATGGCTTAAGGAAAAAAAAAGGCTCTTCTGATGACAAAGACAGACTAAATTGTCACCTAGAAAATCGATAAATTAAAATAAAAATCAGGAGGCAAAACAATGAGATTGTAGTTCGTTTTTTAATTTAGCAATAAACATTTTTCTTTCTCTAAACCAAACTAAATCCTCTGAACAGCTCTCTTCAGAGGTAACATTTATTTTAACTGACTCAGAGATTATGTATTACAGCTGGAATCTATGACCTTATAGTATTGTCAGTCGTCTGGAAAAGTAAAACCCTGTTTTTCACCAAAAATCCCACATTCAACACTTTTAGGCTCATTAAAATGTGTTTACGTTATATAATACGTACAGTATGAGTCATCTTCACAATTTTATTGCCCATATGCAACCAGTTTGGGTTCATATGCATCTCTTTAGGACTCTGCTGGCATAACAAGTTTATATCTAAAATGGCCCTTTAAGGGACACACTTTGGGGTAGACTTTATATTTTCAGGTTTCTCAGTCTAAAAAGATGCTCTTGTTTTATGGGTTTGTTCCACTTATATAAAGCTCTCTGAAACAAGCTTTAATCATCCCAATAAAACGACTTATTTAGGATTTATTACGTCTTAAGCTCTCTAAGTACACGTTGCAGCGTGAAGAAGAAAGAAAGCTTTCCGTTAGACGGATCTAATAACTCACCACTGCTCCACCACTTTTTGCCATTTAGGACGTAGGTGTTTTTGTCTCTGTGGAAACTGCACTCCATGTTTGCTGCATCACTGGAAGCAACATCAGGCTCTGGTGAGAAAAGTTTAGAAGACAACGAGTCAACGAGACGCCCAGAGGTTTTCCATTTATCCTGCGTATTTGTTTTTATGTCCCTGCTTGAATCGCAGTTAGCCACTAATATAAATAAAAACAGAAAGCAGAATCCAAAATGTAAATGGTTTACCAGTAAAAGACAGAGGATCCCGTTTCCGCATCATCTGCTAGGTCAATTAAACCCCCCCCCCCCAAGGAAAAATAAACAAAAGGAGGAAAAAAACATCCCTGTGTTTAGAAAAACCACGGGGATGTTTCAAACTCAGCAGCTTGTTGCCATTTCCAGGCAACTTGTGAAGAACAGGGGTAGAAAACATGGAGGAATTAGTCACAATTGATCCTTGTGTTTGTGGCTGTAGGCGTGTGGTGGCTGTTTTTTAGCGGCGATCGATAGCAGCTGAGAGGAGTTTGACCTGGCTGACTTTAGTCCGCAAACGTCCCAGGAATCCAACCGAAATAATCCAACGGAAAGAAGGTGAAGGATTTCTTAAGAGTGGTTCTTCTCTTCATGAATACATCTGTGAACATCCGTTTTCCTTCCTTGCTTGATAATACAGCGTGTTACTAAAGTATTCACACCCCTTGAAGCTGTTCCCCCGGATCTCTGCAGACACTTTGGTTGCTCTATGATTAATGCTTTTCTTGCCGAACCACACCTTGGCTGCCTGTCAGGTTGCAGCTGTTTTCTAGTTTGGGATGATGGATTAAACAGTAAGATGTTCAAAACCTGAAACATCTTTTTTTTTTTTAAACCCAGCCTCAATTTAAACTTCATCCCTGACCTGTTGCTGGGTTCCTTAGTCTTCATGATGCTGTTTCTATGATGCCTCAGCGTTTGTTTCTCCAACAAACCTCTTACTGGATATATGCTGAGATTAAATCACACACAAATGCATTTTATTTAGAAGCCTCTGAGTAAAAAGCAGTGAATACAAATACATGGCAAACTTTCCACTTTTTTTTTAAAGAAAAAAAAAGGTTAAAATAATATATATCTTTTATCCACTTCTTTCTGAAAAAGATCAAATAAAATCCCAATGAAATAGATCTAAATTTATAGCTATGAAGTAACTAAAGGCTGTAAAAGGTTGAAGAGGTGTGAATGCTTTTGCAAGGGAGGGTCTGTAACACTATAAATACGAAAGGAATTAAAAGAAGGGGGGGGGATAACTGAACTGTGATCTTGAAATGCTCTGTCTCAGGGTGGAAAAAAAAAAGTCATAGGAAACTATCTGTGGATTTCCTTTTAGAGGAAAATCTTGACACTTCACAGCACATGTTCCTCTCACACAAATATTTGATTGACCTCTGCTTTGGTAGCTTATATTTTCTTTTTATCTTAAAGGCTGAAGTTCAGAAATATGCGTGACTAACCCTCTGAACCTTTGGTGTAAGATCCATAAGGAGGAGAAGTAGGCCGATGGGACAGACCTGCTGTTTTTCTAATGTCGGTGCAGATGTTGGTCCAGAAGACAAACAGATTAGATCTTATGGAATTTAGCAATCGGATATTTGACCAATTTCTAAAAGCACTGATGATACAGTCAATATTTCGGTTATTTTTACTTATTTAAACTTATTTGCATTAGTTTAGGAAATCTACCAGGTTTATTCTAGCTGCACAGTTATTTCACATAATAATTTACCTCTAAACCTTTCAGCGTTGATAAGCAACACTGGAGGCTGTTGCTGCAAAAAACACACATGAGGAAAGCAGGAAGATTGTTGATGACCCTGGATTAACTTAGCTATTTAACAGATGGGATTTTTGTGTTAAGCGTCTCAAAGAAACAAACAAAAAAAGAATCTTAAATAAATCAGTTTAACCTTTGGTCACTCAGAGTGACTAAGAAGTAAAAACAAACAGCCAGTAACGGATCCTAAAAGAAAACAGCTGTTTTAAACTGTCCTGTGATCGAAAAACCTGAAACAAATGTTAACAAATATGAATAAGCTTTAATGGTCCCACTGAGGGGTTGCAAAACCCCCCTTAGATCACACAACTTTCAATAATCATTTACTTTAAATGCACTTACAGCAGACTTCCATAATATCATCCCTCATGAAATGGCTATTTTTTATAGAACAAATAATGTTTTAATACTAGATTATTCTGCCAGTGAATAAAGGATTTTATTTATCTTTAGCAGGGTTGATCATAACCGTACCTGTCATACAGAAGCAGGATCGGATTTCTCCACTGAGTAAAGGCTCCAGCCACTTCTTCTTCTGCTCCTCGGTGCCAAACATATGGAGCACCTCCATGTTTCCTGTGTCTGTGGAGAAATATCATCATTGTGCTACCGTGATATTTGCTGCTTTAGAACTTTCTAAAGGAGCTCCTTCCAGATGACAACTCTAGAGGTTTGAGTTTTTAATTATAATTCTTTATATAATGAGGCAACGGATGTAGAGGAAAAAATTTAGTGCTGTGCAAAAGTAACGTTTGTCATATTATGGAAAGTTACTTCCATAGGAGTCAATGAATCCTTTGGCATTTTCTCAGATAAAACAAAAAAAAAAGTTTTGGTTTCAAAACATGTTCCATGTTTTACTTTTTTAGAACCTGTAGACCTAAATTCAACTAAGACTCTGTTGAAAAACCCAAACATTGTTAATACCAGATTCTCTTCATTCAATCTGACTGAGCTTAAGGACATCAGCAATGAAGAACAGCCAACATGATGACTGAGTATCAGGGCCATGATGGACGAAAGGAAAAGGACTAAAAATTGTTATGAAGGAGTAAAATTTTGAAAAAAAATAAATAAATAAATAAACTCACAAATGACCACATTTATTAAAAGACGAAGCGTTGATCGTCTCTGTGTCAAAAAGGATTCTATTTGTTGGAATATGTCCAACTTCAATCAAATCTTTTTTATTATTTCTAAAGTTTTCTTTTGATTGTTTCAAATCTCAAAGATTTTTTTTGGAATATTTTAAATTTGTGCTTTAAAATCGTGGAAATGTTTCATTTCTTCTTTCAAACTTTAAGACATCAGAGGACACTCTAATTATGTGAAATGAATCTAAACATTTCCGAGTTCTGGTGCAGGATATCTACTCCTCTGTAACCATTTTCTATTATTTGATGAACAGTGACTCAAATGTGTTAAATGGCTGCATCAACAAAAAGTTTATTGTGACAAGCTGATTAAGGGAGATCAAATACACCTCCTGGAGATCTTTATTCATAATAGATTTGGAAAATTATGTATCATTTTCCTTCTACTCTATAATTATGCTCTGTTTTGTGCTTCCTTTATATAATCACTGGGTGTAGTTTTTTTATTGTCACATATATAAAAAAAGCTTAATAGAATTAAATGGATGAGTTATAATAAAAATGCTATGATATAAGGAGAAAACGTCCTTTTGTCTCCAAAGAATAAAGCAGACGTGTTATTCTAATAAATGACTAACTGCAACATTTATCAGTCCAAGGTCTTTAAATCCACCTACAATAGGAGTTTTTTGTTTGTTTGTTTTCTACCTGGAGCTTGGCAGTTAAAGACATCAGGAGCAAAGAGGCAGCGGCCCGTTTCTTCTGCAATGTAGGCATAATCCAGCTGAGTGAGTCCACTGACTGCAGGCAGGAACAGGTTCCACAGCCCGGACTTCTTGGCTTTCTCCTGAATCACAGAATGACATCAGGAGTTCAAGAAGAAAAAAATACATTTTTATTTTATATCTAAAACATGATTGTTGATTTTGATTAATCAGATAATATTTCTCTAGTTTTAACTTTTAGGATCTGGTGATAAGGACTGCTGTTCCAAGTCAAACAGAGACTGTATATTCCGCCAACCTACCTTTAGCTCCTCTATTATTTTGGGAGTTTGCCATCTCAGAGGAGACGCTGCGTGTTTAGTGTAGTACTCGGCTACTTCCTGTGGAAATAAGCCACAGTTACATTCAGATGAAAGGAAAAATTCCTCTAATTTTGATTCTTTTTCATTGGTGAGAAAGACTTCTCACATACAGTTAACAGGCTTGAGTATTAACCAGCATTTTGATGTGCCCAGCTCTTTCTCTCTCTCTCTCTCTCAACAAAAAAAAAAAAAAAAAAAAGGCAAGCGAACAAAAATTCAGTGAACTTCAGCCAACCGTGAGCTTTCTGCAAGCAGAAAACCCCAAATCATCAACAGACTCATTGTTTTTCTCTGTGTAATTAAATAATCCGTGCTGCCGGGCTGAATCGGACCGTCAGATCCTTCTGTGTCAAAGTTAACCTTCCGTCTGAGCAAATAAAATCTACTCTGTCCCTCTGGGCACCTCTTGGCACTGACCTGCTGAGCAGGAAGCACGCACTGTCGCATGAAGTCTTTGACCTGCTGGAGCACAGCCTGCCCTTTGGCTGTCTGCAGAAAGAGTCCGGCTTTTAGGGGACCTGTGAGAGGGCTGGCAGGAAACGCATCGGAAACATGTGAAACATTGGCAGGATACGCTAAGAGCAACAGCTGGGTGCCAAATTCCATCTGCTAAAGTTCACTCAGCAGATGGACTCAATGGGCTGTTTTAATGGATTATTTTTATTTATTTGATCTCATCAAATCGTAACTTCGAAATCAATCAAGTGAAGCATTGTTCACCTTCTGGCGAGCTGCAGGGCTGTTTTAGCCAAAGGCTCAACGTTCTGGTCAAACAGGCCTGCGTCAGGCGCGCTGGCATTACCCAGCAGGTACCGAGCGTAGACACCCTGCATTAGGAGAGAAAAACAAACAAGATTAGAGCTGCAGAAAATGTCAAATCACACGCAGTATCACTGTGCAGGATTCAGGACTTCCTGGATTCAATAATATGGTATGATTTTATAATTTAAGTGTCATGATGTGGCTGAGATGCTAAAGGTCAGATGAGTGTTGAGTGAAAACGTTGGTCAGTAGTAACTAATGTTTTCAATGCAGTTTTCAGCACCAGTATCGTATTAAATCCAACATGATACCCCGACACAGTGTGACAGGTAACTGTAAAAAAATAAAATAAAATAAAAAGGGTGATAAAAAAATAATAGGTGGGATTTCTTTCCAAACAGAATCTGAAAAGCGTGCCTTGCATTTGTATTCAGCCTCCTTTTATCCGACGCCTCCAAATACAATCCAGCTGCACTAAAAGGTTAACAGATGTTATGATCTCTGTGTGTTTAGATTCATTTCAATATGAATCCAGCTTGTTTGACATCATCAGAGGCTAAATGGAGAAAGTTACACAACAAGCAGCAATTTAAAAACCGAGGAACAAAGCAGACGGGTCAGGGAGGAAGTTTAAAACAGAGTTAAGTTATGAATCAATATCCCTCATATCAAAGTGGATCAATTCAGCATAAAATAATGGAAACATAATATAAAGAATATAACACAGCTGCAAAGTTAACAATGTACGGCTTTTCATCGAAATTGGGGGAGCAGAAAATGAGAATAGAGCTGCGATTAACGACCATTTTGCTAATCGATGAATCTGTTGATTATTTTTTTGATTAATCTATTAATAATCAGATAGCACCATTTCCTTAAAGAAGAGTTCTGCATAATATAACAAGGGGAAACTAATACTTTTCCACTTGAGTCCGAGGTAGAGCCTATTGAAAGACCAAGATTTATCTTAAATGCAAAATGTTTATATATTCTTTTACAAGTTTGATATAATTACTTTTAGAGTCTCTATATATATATATAAAATCGATTAATTGCTAACATGCCAGTTAACGATTAATTGATTACTATATTAGCTGACGATTATTTCAATAATTGATTATTCACAATTAATCCGATTAATTGTTTCAGCCCTAAATGACAGCTTTGATAAGAGCCTTAGCCAGAAGGCACATAGTTACTCTGGAGGAGCTACAAATCTGGTCTTTATGGAAGGGAAGCTTCGAGAAGTAATTGATTCAATAAAACAAAACATGTCAGGCTAATAATAGGAAGAAGGTTTTTTTTTTTGCTAAGATGAGACCAAAATAGAGTTGTTGACTAATACTGCACATAAACCCAAATACAGCTGTCTGCAACATCCCCACAAGAGATTACTTGGGTTACTTTTCAGTGCACAGTGAAGAAAAGTAATCAGAATGCCCAGGGGATGAATGGATGGATGAGAATCCTAAAAGAGAACCTGATGGAAAACAGATAAGAGTGAAACAGAAAAGCAGGAGAACAAATGTACTTCAATTCATGGAAGGTTTTAGATTGAAACCTATTCATGTGTTACAATGTCTGAGTAAAAAGTCTAGACCTCAATAAAAATGGAGAAGCTGTGGGAAAATGTCCCACTCTGACTGAGCTTAGGGTATTTTGCAAAGAAGAAAGGTGAACAGCTTTATTCTTGTTAAAGCTACCTTAAAAGGACTGGGTTCTTTTTGCAGCTTTGACTGTACAGGAAAATAAAGCGTCTCCTAAAAGTTCTAACTGGATGGAGATAAAAACAAATGCATGACAAACCTTTTAGATTTGTGTATCTTTTTTTTTTTTTCTTTTACATGATGAATATAAAGAAATACGACACTGTTACAAAATACATAGGATTTTACTGATGTGATGTGACTGATTAAGCCTCGTCTGTTGAAAAGTTCAAGTGATAAAAAAACAACATAAAGCAATGCATAGCTGGATATTTGAAAAATGAAGGAAAAATTCAAAAATCAATTCATAAAAAAAAAACCAAAATCCCTTTTTATTGCTGGATAACATATGTTTAGTCCCCTCACACGGGTAAATATGTCTGTTCAGCTGAATGTGGTGAGAAACCTGAGCAATGGCGGCCATTTTAAAGAGAGACAAAGCCAGGAAGAAATTCAGCTGCGGCAAAGAGGCTGATGGGATCCCCCGAAACCTGCTGTAAATGGAGATCAGGTCATCAGCAGCCGGGATACCTGCATAGAAAAAAACTCCACATAAATGTTGAGTTGTAAACATATTTTAAATCTATCTGTTTATTATTATAATTATGACAAACATTTAATCAAACATTTTTAAATAAATCAATATTGTGTTGGAGGCAAAACCTTCTATTCCTTTTAGACTGCCCATAGAGTTTGTAATGTTGAGATCTTTGGGCCAGTAGAGAGGCATGAGAAAGTATGCCAGGTCTGCTAGAGGGTTCCCAGTGGTGGACAGCTCCCAGTCCAGCAACGCCACCACCCGAGCCTTATTAGATAAACGACAGGCTGTCAAACAACATCGAAAAAAATGCAGCCCTGTAGTCAGAACGACTCTGTTGGAACTCTGACCTCAGTCTGGTGGAATATTAAGTTGTCAAGCCTGAAATCTCCGTGGACCAGGGTGACCTCATCATCTTTATCTGGCAAGTTGCTCATCAGCCAATCGGAGAGCTCGTTCATAGCTGGAATGTCCCTGTGGGCCGACGCTGTGTACTGCTTCGTCCAGGTGGACACCTTCAAAAATAAAACCAATGTCTTTATTTCTGAGAAAGTCTTAATTTGTGCACAGAAGTTAAAAACAAAGGATGTCATGGTTGCCACGTGATGTTCTAACTTGTCTTCTGCAGTATCCCGGCCCCTTTCCGAACCCTTCCAGCTTTAGTGACTGTAAGTCGAGGGAATGCAGCTTTGCAAGGAGTTCCACTGCGGCGGCATACACAGCTGTTCTTTCAGCTGAACTTATTCCAGGAAGTCGAAGATCCCTGAATATGCGGCCCTGCTCAAAAAAAATAAAACATTTACATAAGTAAATAGTAAACAACACATTCAAAAAGTATCAACTCCAATTGAATCTTTCAACATGTTGTCAAATCCCAATTACAACCTGTATTGTTGGTGTATTCAATTGGGATTTTACCTGTTAGAACCTGGCAGGTTCTAACAAAGCAGCACATGATCATAAAGAAGCCACTTCTATTTTTAGAAAAGGACATTTGGACCCATTATTGTTCAAAGCAGCATATATATA
>JAUZNJ010053358.1:0-29828 GCA_034780135.1 Jordanella pulchra | reverse complement strand
GATCGCCATCAACAGCCCGCTCGTTCCCGCTTGGCAGTGGGTCAGGTCATTTTCCATTCGCCGGCCAAGAAGGTGTGACCTCGAAAAAGAGTTGACAAGGCATGTTATTCGATTCATTTAAATCATTGTAGTTCACGTTAACATATGAAACAAGGATAGATAATAGTTACCGTCGTCTGGTGATGAAAGAGAACCCCGAAACCCCGAATGTTTTTCTTTGTCCCCCACCCCACCCCGCCTACCTTTCGGTGCGCCGACTTACCAATGGTGCAGACCTTTTGATCTGACTGCTAGCGACTCCGACTTACTTGGCTGTTCAAATATTTTGTACTGGACGATATATTGCCAGGCGTTAAAATAAGCATTTATTACAAACTAAATGGGTAGATTGCTTATCACGCCAACATGTGATCCGCCCCACTTGATAGGATTTCATTTCCAATTTTGTTTTAATTTGAAGGTGCTTGACGGAAGTAGTACAAGATTTTTGCCTCTTAACCGTCTATAGTATTTATCATTCGTTTTATTTTATTTTACAGCAAATCATACGGCGATAATATTTGAACATTCTCTAAAATTGTATAAATAAACATACATACTAATATAAGGATGATACCTGTTTTTAACAACCCCTTGATCACATGTGATGTTTAAAATAACACTAGGCAACTTACAAGACGTTCAGAGAAATGTAGAATTCCCTCCTATTTTTGTCGAATTCTAAAAAAAACCCATATCTGTCAGTATTTATGTTTATTGTGATTTGGTGTAAACAATACGTTTTTTCATACACATTGTTACTCTGTTCTATTACCCGTGTGTTGTTTTATTTAAACCGTATAATAATGGCGTCGGTCGTATCAGCACAGTTATTTTGAAAAGAATCATAAATAGATAACATAATCCTACTTTACCTGAACGCAACATGACGCAATTGTTTCCGTGGATTCTGATTGGCCAACTGTGCAGTTGGAAAAACAGGACACGCCATATTGACAATTTTTGAAGAGAGTGTTACAGTTCTGTGAGAAAATGGCTAAATAGTAAGTGTCAGCTTCTCATAAAATTTGCAAAACTTGTCTTTTTATTCATGGTTCACTTTTATTACAGAAATGTTCTAATTATATACCGTGAATATTATATTTCAGCTGGTGTCTCTCGCTGTGTTAGCCTCATCCGTTAGCATCAGTGCTGTGAACGAATCGCGGCTCCGGGGCGCTATCGTGCCTCATTAAGCAGTTTACCCCTTTCCACCTCCCTTTATTTAGTCTTTATTTCACAGGCTGGTTTTTGTCAACGAGAGACTCAGAGATGGTGCACACGGGGGCCATGGGTGAGGCCTCCATAGAAGATTGTTACTCCAAGGAGGGGTCGAGTCTCTGCCTGCGGACTCGTTCGAGCTCCAGTGAGAGAGACTGTCAGGTGCGGGCAGTCAGAGTGGCCCTTCTGTCAAAGCTGGGTCCGTACGAACCCGTTCTCACCTACCTACAGTCTGTTCTGGTGTGGGAACGACCTTTTCACAGTATCCTTCTCTACATTGTTGTCAACATTGTATTCTGGTAAGTTTTCACCTCCATTTAATAGTGTAGTTTTGTGTGAAGACCTATTTCCAGACATGCCTGCAAACAGGTGGTGCAAGTATTTCACCTGTCATGTTAAGTAGATGGTAGAGCGGATGTTCTTTTTATGGACACACCAACGTGGTTTATATGTAGGATTATATTCTTAACATTTTTCCTCTTTAGCATCACAAGATTACAAGTTCATTCCCATTCTGTGTTTCGCTTAATAAAACCAGACACCTCTGAGTTTGTGACTTTACTGTGATGAATTTACACTGAAGACTAGTACATATTTGGAGTATGTAATAATCTTTCAATGTGTGTTATTATCTTTCTGTTAAACAAAATATTCCATCATGTGTAGTTTGAGATTGTTTGAACATTCTTCAGTTGCTTTGGCGGGTTAATACTTGAAATGCAAACCTCAGTGATACGGGAGAAAACAAGAACGCATGACTAGTAGTCACTCTTTCAAAGCATTTCTGTTCGTGTTTTATCTTTGGTTGAACATCAACTGTTATGGTAGGACAGCTTCAGTTTATAGTGTAATCTCAGTAGGTCATACTTATTGTAAATTTCCTGATCATGTCTTTTGTTGTTGTTGTGTTTTTTTGTTGTTTTGTTTTTGTAAATCTTTAAACCTGCATCTAGAAAGCTGTTTAAATTAGTTTTTAGGCTGACCAAAACCTGCCGCACTATTTGGTTCAACAGGTTTTTGAGTTTTTATGATCTTGAATTAAAGCAGCACTTCAAGGCTTTAAATATTTGCTGAGATTCCAGGCAGTGTAAATAAAATTGTGTTATAGTTGTGCTGTAAATGCATCCACTGGAAAATTTTTGTTATTGAATAATTTACTTTATAGAAATTTTTTTATAAATTTCTTTTTTTATTTTAGAATTAAACACAAAGCACAGTAAAAAAGAAAATTAAAAGATTGTAATGTGGAAGAAAAAGGTTCCACTTTCCTTCCCACTACCCACTACTGACACCCTCGGTCACAGAACTCTATAACAACTTTAGGTGAAGTTTAATTTTCAACATTGAATAAAATGGTGACTTAAGCACAGATTTAAGGTTTTATCACACCCATGCAAAGAGTCTTTAAGGGAATAACACATTTTTCTAAAGACTGATATCTTCTCTTTGGCATTTTTTGGAAGTTTTTTTTATATTTCTAGCGAAAACAATAGCTCCTTGCAGCCAAGCATGTAACAAACTCAGCTCAGAATTCAAAAACAAAACATTACGTTTGTCTATATGTAGAAAAGCGGTCTGTAAATCATCGTAGAAACCAAACAAAAAGGGTTCCGCTAGTTTGCCTCAGAGGAGGAAAAAATCCACAGTATGTCATAACTTTTGATGAGTGGGCATCGATGTCTAGATTTGATTATTTTGTTTGTGTATTTTCAGGATCAGTAACAGGACATGGCTCATTGTTGCTTTCTTTACCCAGGTTTGATAAAGGAGTTTGCCCCAGTCTAGTTTTCTATGAAAGTCACTGAAAATTTGTGTACCTACTATTAAAATGAATTAAAAAACAGGAGTGGACAAATATTTAATTTCCATATATATCGCAATTATATTCAATAGTGGTAAAACGCCATTTCTGATATTTTAATATACATTACTGTCTGTGTGTGGAACATTTTGTCCCAAGCATTTGTTGTGGGCATTCTTGGGATGTTGCATCGACTGAAATAAAACAATATGTCTTAATTTAGTAGGTTTGAGCCTTAATCCTCAGCCCTAGTTAAAAAAAAAAAAAGACAAACAAAAATAAAAAAAACATGGTTTAAGAAGAGTCAATATGTCATGTTGCAAAAAATAATAAGTAAATAAAACAAAAGTCTCTTAAATGTGAAAAATATCCCCCTCCCCTTCTTTCTGTTTGCACTGAAACCATGAAGGGTCAATATTAGGGCAAAGTGTCTGACGGTCCTGCTCTGGTCCAGTGAGATCTTCAGTCTCCTAAAATGTATTATCCTGGTTATAGAATCTGTTCCCCTTTTGTTTTGGGCATAAAAGTGTGTTATTTTCAGCTAGGTCTAAAACAGTTGATTTCTTGTGATTCAAAGGAACAGATGGGCGCCCCTCAAGGCTTTTGTGGTTCAGTGAACTCTGCTCATAGCTGTTCACTTATGAAACGGTCTAAATTTAAGCTTTTCTGAATTGTTTGTTCAGGATTTTCTGTCTGATTTTTTTCCTGGCAGGTTCTTTGCTTTGACTTCACTACGTTTGCTGTTCCTGCTGGCTACTGGCCTGGCAGTGCTTGTATTTGCTGACACCTGGAGGAATAAGATCTGGCCAGTAATCAGAGGTGCTTTAACCTTTATTTGTTTTTACAAAATATGTTTGCACAATTTAAACAGACTTTAAGGTATATTTATATTATGGATGGATTTTATAATTCACTGATTAATACTCAATTTTCTTACAGACTGCACAGTTTTGAGTCTAGCTAGCATCACTCTACTGTACATACAGACATGCATAAATATTAACATGAACCATTTAAGATTACTTTGAAATGTTGTTTTCTTTCCCCCTACAGTCAGAAAGTTGGAAGAATCAGGAAATGAGAGGTTTGTTTTAGTTTCCACTGCTCATTTTTATGTCTGATTTCAAAGCAGCATTTGTCCAGCTCTTAATTATAAAGCGTTTAATGTTTATCCAGCTGGGGTCTGGTGCAACCCGGCGTCCTCAGTGTGCCTGAACTGTGCCACCACTTAGCAGAGGTCTGGGTCAGTTCATCCATTTTCACATCCAGAATGGCGGAATACAAACGACAAAACCCTGGCAATGTGAGAATCCCTCTCTGAATCTACAACAACTTCATAGATAAATGCTTTATACCCGAAATACTCACCCTTTACAGGCATGTTTATCAGGCACTTTATCAATCGGCTACTTGATAACAATCCATCTAGATTCTTTGAACTTCTAATAAATTCTTTGTGGCCGACATTCTGCAGGGTCTCTGACCTTAAACAACGCATGTCTTGTTTTTCTGACAGTTCTGTGTCCTGATCTGTGGGATTTTCTCCTGCTTGGCTATGATCGGATACTACATTCCTGGATTGGTGCTATTCTACTCTGCATGTGAGTCCCACTGACAACCTCTTCAGATCCACACTCTATTATAAGGCTGCACTTGCAGGTAATTTTAGCCTGAACAGTCTGATTAAAAATGCATGGGTGATGAAATAAGATCTGTGGGGCCCCTGGTACCAGGGCCCGATCTGTGAGGTGATTAAAGCTAGGGGGAGACGCACAAGACGGGAGCAAGAGAGGGCAGTCAGCCAGGTAGGAAGCTAAGGAGGTCAGACAAAGAGTGGGCTAATCTTCAGACCTTCTACTGGTCTGCTGCAAAGCTCAGCAGTGAGGATCAATCCATAGCAGCTTGTTTGTTATGTGTTGACTCCCTCTACAACAGTTTACAAAGTCTAATCGGCATGTGATTATCCGCACAGTTTGCAAAGTAAATCTGTTCAGATCTAAACTTAAATCTTCAGAACATTATTCGGTGTTACATGATCTACTCCTGTAATGATTGTGGAAATGTTTCTTTCTGCTTTAGTGTTGGCCTCTCTACTGGCCCCACTTGCTGCCTATCACCGGGTTTTTCAGCATCTGTATGTCAGGCTGGAGCCAGTCCTGCAGCGGCTGGACTTCAGTGTTCGTGGGTACATGATGTCAAAGCCCATCGATAATCAGTGTAAGTTAAAGATGTATTTTTATCCATGACTTAAAAGCTTCTTTTACATTATAGTTATGTAATAAGCATACAGCCATAAATCCACCTAAGTCTTTCCGGCTCAATTTGTCCTTTCAATACTTGATCCACTGACATCAGCGCTGCGTGCTTTTTCAGAGCGCCCTAATTTTTAGCTCCGACAGCTTTTCTGTCAGATCTGAATCAGGATTCTTACCATGTTGCTTTAAAATATGTTATAAAGAATACATATCCAGGTAAATTCAAATTAAGGCTTCAAACTTGAGTCTGCTGATTATAAATGATTTTAGGCATAAGTGAAGGTTTGCTGGAAATTAAATGGATAAGTCCAGGTTTCATCAGTAACCAGGTGAACAGCTTTGCCTGTCGGCTCTGTTTTAAAGTGTGAAGTTTAGTGCCGAGCGGATTATGGTAGGGTGCCATTTTCCAGAACTCGACATATTAGACCCAGTTTCCACAGAAGTGGCCTCACTCTTAATTTTTATGTGATCAAGAGATCAGATCCAAGTTATGTTTGAGGGTCTGTTATATGAGGTCAGGAATATTTCTCAATGTGACTCCAGTGGGAAAATAACGGAGGCAGGTTGGATGAATTCAAAGTCACTTTCATTCGACATCTATCACGTCTTTGCAGCAGCCAGAAGTGAAAGCAGTCAGTAACAATATAGTGGGATGGACGGCAGCTTCACCAGCATCGCTCAGAGGACTGACAGTGAAAAGTTAAACCTCATTAATATATGGAGCGAAACCTATTGAGGCCTGATAGGAAGGTTCGTATAGCAACCATTTGAATGCACAGATGTGTAAAGTTTGTGTACAGTCCTGAAAACACAAGACTTTACAACGCTGAAGAGGTTACCCAGCATGTAGTAACCTGCCGCTTTTTGCAATGCAATACAATACACTGTAATACATGTGTTGAGAATTAGAAGGAGATGTGCTAACATGATTATCTGAGCTGCACCCGACATATTAAAGTTCTGCAAAGTTGTTGACATCCCTGCTGGCTGTGTTCTCACAACAAAGCAGACCTCTACGCTGATCTGGTAGCCAAAAAAGTTGTGTTTTACCCTCTTTTATTTACACATTACCTTCTAAGCCCCCACTGACATATTAAACAGCTTCTCTTTCAACCACACTTCAAACTATAACATCTGTTTCTTTCATGTTCCCTGGACTGAAGCATGCTGAACATGACAACATTGTTACTGTTTGGACCTACAAACTGTTCAAACCTGAGTCAAATAAAGGAAGCATTGTAAAAGTGAAACACCTTGCACCACTAATAGTTAAAAAAAATATATGAATTGAGCATTTACGGGCAACAGAGGAAACATAGCATAGATTATTTTATTTTTTTTTTTTTTGGGAAAGCAAACGGGTTCACTGGAGGAGAACATTTTCCTTTTTCTTGTTTAATCTTGTACTTCCTGTGTTAAAATCAAAACTGTAACAGATGGAGCGGCCTGTAAACACAGTTAAAACTAGAAAAGCACCCGAAGAGCGCAGACCTCCACCAAGCAGTTTGTTTCTTTGTTTGTCTGTTAGAAACTTCACAGAAAAAGTTATGAACAGATTTTGCTCAAGTTTTCACAGAGGGGGCGTATTATAACCATTGACATATGATTAAACTTTGATGATGATCCCGATAACCATCTAGAGGGGGATGATCCGGATAAACACTCAGTCCATATTTCTGGACTCCTGTTTGCATTTTAAGGTTATTAGGATTTTGTGACTCTTTACCAAGGAGGATCTGGAGGTTAATGGGTTGAATTAAACTCTTTAGGTGATCACACGAAGTATAAAAATGGAGTAGATTGTAAAAGGCAGGTATGCTGTAAAAGTGAGTACAATTTGCTCATGTAAATTAACAGTTTATACTCTAGTGCCATCTAGTGGTTTTAAGCCACGTTTCATTCTGAAGAATGAGGCATTCTCCTGCCTTCCTGTGTTGATGTACAGTGAATGGATTCTTTTTTTTTTTATACAATCAAAATGTTCAATTTATTTGGAAATGTGTATATTTGGGAGAAAATATGCAGGAGAATTACAGAAAGTAGGGCTTCATTTATGAAGTGTTTCCTCCTTTTTCCACAAATGAAAAACTAAAAGTGTGGCCTATGTTTGTGTTCAGACCCCTGAGACAGTGTTTGATAGAACTATAGTTTGCTGCAATTACAATTTCAATATATTGCGGTATGCTTTGCGCATCTACAGAATATAATACAAAAAAAATGTTGAAGTATTTGGTTGTACCCCAACAAACTGGAAAGCCTCTGAAATAATCTGTTTCATTTTATATTTTATCTAAAACAGAACATGAATAACATTTTTCTTACTATCTGCAGTGACTCTACAGTAATGATTTACCAGTTGCTCTGTCTGCTGTGTTTGCAGTCTTGCGAAGACCGTTGCGCGGTGCAGCCTCAGATGAAGCCAGCGACAGTGAGGAAGAGCTGGCTGCATTTTGCCCCACAGTGAGTCTGTTAACCTTCTAAACTGAGTATTGCTATTAAAACTAGAACTACTGACTTGTGATCAGGAACTTAGTTTCTGCTTTTTTATGCTCAAATATTTGCTTTTGATTAACATCAATATCATTAAAAGAAAAAATGCAGAAAAACATTGTGTTTTCACCTGATTTATCTGTTTAACTATATTCCGTTAAAGACATATATCGAATAGAAATTGAGAGTAAAGTAGATTAGGATTTTAAGTTGTTATAACGATACAAATGCTATTCAAGAAGTAACACATTTAAAGGAATGTATCCATCTCCCTTCCTCGTCTCTTCCAGTTTGATGATGCTGTTGCTGCTAAAGAACTTGCACTGACTGATTCAGAGCACTCTGATGCTGAGGTGTCCTATACGGACAATGGAACCTTTAATCTTTCACGTGGTCAGACACCGCTCACAGAGGGATCTGAAGGTACGTTTACAGTTTTTATATCTCATCAGTTTTCTGTTTTCTTTCCTCTAAATTCTTTTGGTCTGTTTTTCTCCTAGACCTTGACAGACACAGTGATGCTGAGGAATCTTTTGCTCAAGACCTCCCAGACTTCCCGTCCATAAACCCTGACGCCACTTTAATGGATGATGACGATGATACAAGCATTGGGCTACCGAGCCTTGGCCCGTCTGGCCTGGGGAGTCACCGTGCCTCAGTGTTAGACGTTGACGCACACCTGGACTCCGACCAGGAGGATGAACTTTCCCTCAGCGGCCTCCCATCCGCCTCCGATATCAGTGGAGAGTTGGCCGGAGCGATTGCCAGCAACATGATCCAGGCGGCGCTTGCCGGGGCAATGCAACCGCGACCTCCTGCCGCCCAGCGAAGACAAGCCCACTCTAGGGCCAGGTCCCACAGAAGCTACCGCAAACAGTCCAGCTCTGAGTTTGACACGGACTTGGACGCAGAAGACTTTGAAATGCTGGATCAGTCTGAACTGAACCAGATGGATCCGTTTGGAGGAGGGGCTTCGAGACGAGGCGAGAGTCAGGGTTCTAATTTCTTATCGAGCCTTCTTGGTAAACCACAGTGAAGAGTGTGTGCTGCGGTGTGTGTGTGAGAGGCTAAAATATTGACCAGCATAGAAGACAACTTTAGTTCCAGCTGTCCTGTTTCTAGTAGGGAAAAAAATTCTCACTGTGAAGTATTATATATATTTTCCCATTTTTATTCTCCTTTCCTGATCTACTCCGATCAGTGAGAACTTTTTTAATTTGTAGGCTGAGCAATAGGACATACAACAACAAAATAAAAGGCAGTGTGACATTTGATGCAGTAGCATTATCAAAGTCAAAAATGATACTCTCAAAACTTACAGGAGTGCCCATTAAATCTTTTTCTATTTTTAAATCAAGAAAAATAGGGCTATTTAAGATAGGACCAAATATGACATTCCTGTTGCTTGAGCTGTGCCATGTTTGACACTGATATTCTGGAAAACATTCAATGCTAAAGATTATTTCATTATTGCTGTAGTCTGTCTTTAAGAGATGGCATTTCATAATAGTTTCTTAACATGACATTATTATAGGAGGTGAATTTGTCTCTTTTAAGTTTCTGCAGGTTTTAAGAGATTCATTTAGGTATATAAAACTCTTCCTTTCCCGCCGATGCGTCTGAATGCATCTTTATTTGATTTCTTTTTATCTCAGATTACAGTCTCAATGACAGAAAAATGTTTTTTTTATTCTTTTTTTTTTTTTCTTCAAATGCAAAAGAATTATGTGGTTAAGTCCACAACTGTTTTCATTTCCCTGCCCATCTAAACAATCCGTCTAAACATGTAGGGGTAAAAATATTTTACATCGTGTCCTTGTATGTTAATTTGGAAGTATGTTTACATCAAAATTGTATAAAGGTTGAGCTCATATTTTTTAAAACTTTGGTACATAAAGGTTTAAAGTGATGTTTGTAAAGATCTGTCTGATTTGTCTATATGATGGGGAAAATATGGCACTTTAAACCTGAAAAACTCACAGGGATTTATTGAATATTAATTGCTGTTCAATGGTAAAAAATGTGGATTGTTTTATTTTGAAAAGATTAATCTTATCTGAAACATATTTTTGCTTTAAACAAACCAGCTGGATCCTAATTTGTGAAACTGAAGCAGAATATTAATGCACTGATGAATAGCAAGGATGTTTTGTTTTTTTTGTTTTTCTTGGCTTGGTTATACTTGGGTTTTAATGTTTCTCCAAGCTGCTCCGGAAAAAGGTAAATCTTCAGTTTTAAGTGTTCTATCATCTGCTAAGTTAATGAGCATAGTATTTTATTTTCTCCGCATCTGGTTTTGATATATTTTGAAGTGCAACATACATTGAATAAAATGTTTGGAAATAAATTTGTCTTCTGGAATATTATGCACAACAAACAAGTGAATATCAATAAAGGTGGAAGAACCATAAAACCATAGGCATGCATGAACACATGTATACATACAAAAACATTTACTGATAGACCAATTTTCAACAAGTTTTATTTTCTGCACTTTGTATGCTGGGAGTCATATGATTTGACAGGATGAACTTTGTTGATGATGTCTTATGTTCTATATTTTTTACATATTAATTTAAGAACAACACTACATTGATCATTTTTGTAAAATATAGTAATATCACATCATACCTTATACTACAAATCCACGTTAATAGGGTTATTCTTTAAAATTATGACTCCAGGGGGCGCTGTTAGCAAAGTACATCAGCTCTGAGATCAACTTGGATGAGAGAGGTCTCACAAGTTGTTTTTCTTTAATTGTCTATTAACCGTTTAACATTTTAAGACCGACCCAGCAACTAACAGTTTTGAGGATCAAGGATTGAGGATTGTTCGTTACACACTCAAAATGTCACGGTATATTTACACAATTTATCCAAACAAAGATTTAAATCTAGCGGAGTGAGTTGAAAAGAACTACTGTTGTGATACATCTTATTAAATAGTTCATCTTTTCCGTGACGTAGACTTTCCGCGAAACTTAAGCTGGGAAGCTAAAGTGAACATCAAAATGAGCAAAAAGGACAACGGTAAGGAAAATTAATTACGTTGTTTGCTCGTAGTTACTTTTAACATAAGACAGATATGTTTTTGTAGTTTAACATGTTGGTGTTTGATAGGAACTGGCATTAAAAGCGCAGCAAAGTTAGGATTTTACTAACGCTAGCTAACATGGGTACGCTACGTGCTAACCTGGGTAGTAGAGTTTTATGATTGTTTTTACTATACGAATACATGTCATATAAAATAAACTCGAGCAAAAAATCCTATAATAAAGTGTTGTAAATACATTAAGACAGTTTTGCTTTAAGATAAACTTTCTTTCCTGTTCCTGTCAAACACAGGAGCGTCCGTAATCCTCGCTTATCTAAATGAAAAGAACCGTCCTTACAGCGCTCAGGATGTCTTCTGTAATTTACAGAAGCAGCATGGGTTTGGAAAAACGGTGAGCTCGGCTCTTTTTTTTATTCAGATCCCTTTGAAATATACTGATTATAACTTTTGCTAAATGGTATAAATGGTTTCTATTAATATAAGTCAAAAATATTTGATTTCTTCTCTGGATTTTGCATGCCCTTAAATATAGTTTAAGAAAATAAATGCAAATAAAATTGTTTCAAATAGATAATCATAAATCTTTGTTTCATAACTTTAGCAACTTCGTTTAAAACGATCACAAATTCAATTACTTGGATTTGATCCCTTTAAAGTTGGTGCAAATATTTTTTGTACTATTGCATTTTACAAAAGCAAAAAAAAAACAACTCAGTGAATTGTATTATATGTTATCTAATAAACATTAAAGGCTAGTGCTTTGGTGTTTTGAGCTTTGAATTAGCAAGATTAATAGCAAAATCTATTCAATGACAATATTTTAATGTAACATCAGATACTACCTTTTGGTAGCTTTGTTGTGTGACATTTAAAATGTGGTTTTGGAGAAAATTAATAAGGCATTTTTCTCAATGTCCAGAGGGCGGTAAATCTGAGGTAAACACAGGGTACAATTTCTTTAAAGCTGTTTTGTATGTAATCTGATAAACCTGAATAAATTGTTCCATCAGGCAGTGGTCAAAGCCATGGAACTGCTGGCTCAGGAGGGCAAGATAAGGGAGAAGATTTATGGCAAACAAAAAATTTACTTTGCAGATCAGGTTGGTCTATTAATATATAATGTTTTACTGTTTTGGGTTTCAGAGTGTGCAACCTTATACAATCTAATTCTGACCATTTCTGATCTCACCTATAGTCTCAGTTCAGGGATGTGAATGATGCAGACCTTAAGGCCATGGATAAACAGATTTCAGAGCTCAGTGCAGAGGTGCAGACCCTAACTCAGAGCTGCAGACAGCTAGATACAGGTAAAGGACTCTACAGATTAAGACAGATTTTTACCCTGTAACTTCTTTATAATGCAGTTTGATCCAGGGCATGAATCACTGTTGAAATACATTTATTGGAGGATATATTTGCTCCTATGTAATATATTAGAACTGAAGGAGCTAAACAACTCCCTCACAACTGAGGAAATGATGGCAGAGATCCAGGAGCTGAAAGCTGAGTGTTCTGGGTACAGAGCCCGTCTGGAGAAGATAAAGTCGGCTACAAATCACGTCACACCAGAAGAAAAAGAGAAGGTATTGAAATAATAATAATAATAATCTGTTTATCTCTTACTTTGGTTGTAGTTTTGTATTTCTTGTGCAACATGATATGCTTGTTTTAATTCACAGGTTTATAAAGAGCGGGATGTTTATGTGAAAGAGTGGAAAAAGAGGAAGAGACTGGTATTGCTTTTTTTTTTTTTTTTTAGAAGCGTATATTTTAAAATTCTCGAAGGATTGCTTTGCAAGCAACAATTTAATTCCCTTTTTTCTTCTCAGGCTTCAGACATGATGAACGCCATCCTAGAGGGATATCCAAAAAGCAAAAAAGATTTCCTGGTAAGCGAGAAAAAAAAATGAATAAAATCTATTTTCCCAAAAAATATTCATTGACCTTCAATAGTTCTGTTATTGTTATACAGGAAGAAGTGGGAGTGGAAACAGATGAGGACTGCAAGGTGGTTTTTCCCAACACCTGAAGAAAACCGCTGCTTCAGTCGTTAAAGACTGAATCAGACATCAGAGCCACAGAGGAAACCTGATTTAGAATCGTTCTTTGATTAAGTTTCATGATTTCCAGCATGTTTGTACATCAGTATTAGCTTAAAACTCAGTCTAAATGTTTAAAGCCTGTAATTTAAGAGGCAACATTTGTTTGTTTTCTTTCTTTTAAAGCCATAAAAGCATGAGTTCTCAGTAAATATGTCAAGTTTTTGTACATATTAAAGCTGTGATGAACTGTTTATTTGTCCCCATTTTACAGAATGTTTCAGGGAATGTAATGTTCTGCCACAATATTAAAGTATATAAGAAGTTTTATATGTTAAGTCCACAGCTGAGTATGTCCTTTTTTCTTTGAACTTGCACTTTTTTCCCTCAAAATGAAAATAAACTTAGATCAAAAATGTACAGTTTCAGTAAAGAGTTACTTTAATGCCAACCGTGTTTTTAAGATTCAACTGTAACTTATACAGTCAGCAATTCTTATTGAGAACATAGTGAACTTTGTAAAGTATGGTCTAATAAATATAACCAATAAGTTTAAAAATTTTAACTGAAAGCAACACGGCCCAAAAAAGTTGCAGTTTTGTTTTTTTTTTATTCAATGTTTCAGTTCAGTTTATAAATCATCTGTTTTTATAAGTACAGAAGTGTTACAGCAGGGATATATGATTTTTAGTTGTAAATTAACCAATACTAAACATGGAAACTTTTCCCATATTTGCATTAGAACTTTTTTAGTGATGTATTTTAATGAAATAAAAAACAAAGGCTCATCAAAGCCAATACTTTCATGAAAAGAGACGATTTAAACTCCTTCACAGAGCAATAGAACATCGAATTAACATTTACAACACATGCTTTTCTACTTACTCTCTATTACAGCTCTTTATTCACAGTTAAAACATTTAAAGCAAACATAGAAATTCTGAGGCACCATATGGCATGCTCCTGAAAACATGTAGAAGTGCTTGTAATCCTGCAGTGAGAACGGAAAACATTCATAATGTGAAAACATGTCAGGAGTGACTTTATGTTTGTGCACAGAAGCAAAAAACCTCTGTTCAGAGTAAAGCTACATGGTTATTAGTAAAGAGAAAGGTGAAAGGCCTTTCCACCAGGTTACTGTATTATTCAAAAGACACAGCAGAGACAAACACTATAATTTATTCAGTCTAAGATAAGATATTCATTCAATGATTTCTGTTAAATTTAGATCCAACGTTTAACAGAAATTTTAGGCTTACTTAGAGAAGCAACTGCTTTCCTTCTTCCTTTAAACGCCTTGTTTTATGAATCTTTTATTGGAAACTTTATCATATTTTCTGTTTCCTGTGTTTCTTTTAAGGATCTTTAAAATGCTATAAAGAAAGATCAGTTACTGTAGAAGTGATTACAACTAGATGTTATTTGCATGCTACATTTAGCTTAAAATCTTGCATCAGCGTTTCATAGAAGAAAACTCAGATGGAGTCAAAATATAACAGATGTAATTTCCCAAACAAGAAGTTCAAAGACGACCCTCTGCAGTATTTAACTGCTTAATCCAAGGCAGCGTTTCATCTGTTCCCATAGTGTTTGTGGAGGTAATCTAATTGCAGCCGGGGAATCTCCGATAAGCCGACCTGAGCGTAGAGACTGGCATAGGTTGAAGCTGATTGGAGTCTTAATTCCATCCTGGGAGGCAGGAGCAGGTTAAAAGTCCATTTCTGGAAGCTAGCCAGAAGTTTTCACTAATACAGCTGACCATTGAGCTGCCGGAGCACTCCAACAACAAATTCCCGCAGCGTCTAAGAAGAGAAGAACTCAAATCATTCTCTGCAGACTGACGTCTGATATTTTGTTTTGGAAGATGGAGCTTACCTGCGGCTTACAGTGCTCCTCGATCCAACTAAAAACACATGCAGACAGTTCTTGGAAGCTGCTCATGGAGACAGAATTACTGAAAGACACGAACAGCGAGTCCATGATGTTCTGAAAGATGTTGAACTTGACCTGGTCAGACACCTGATCCTCTCCCTGCTGTGGATTGTTCTGGTGAGCTTTCACTATGTGCTCATAGTTCCTGGAAAGAAAAACATTTTAATTGTAATTATTTTTTTTGTAGCTGCTGCTTCTGTTTGGAAAAAAAAAAAATCCAATTATTTACATAAATGGTTTCTAAATCCTAATTCCATATTAAGGGAGGTCTAATGTCAATAAAAAAAAAGGAAGATGTGAATAATTTCCTAACGTTTTCATGATCTTCAGGGCCATCACTTCTTTCCTTAGTAGAGAAACTTCCTCTTCTTGCTTCTTCTTTTCTTTATGAAGAAAATGGATGTAGTCGATGGCTGAAATCATAAAACAGACGTGCATTAATCAGTGATCACATCACTGGGAAAATTACTCTGAGGTGTTGCAAATGCTGCTTCTCCTTTCACTCCTAGATAAATTCTGCCCTTTATACATTTGGCATCATTTTGCAAAAACGCCCTTTGACTATCGACTGAGGTCAGACCAGACTCAATGAAAAGCTAGGAGCATCTTTGGATGAAAATAAATCTAACACGTCATTGAAAAGATTACGTAGTTCAGATCCATCTTAAATACAGCCTAAACGTTTCAATTTTATTCATTCAGTGTTCATGTTTTACAGCAAAGCAATTGTATCTCAGATCATGAAATGTTCTACTGAACATCATCCAACTCTTAAAATACCATTTTTAAACATACAAACAGCACAACAAAGCACCAGAGTTTGGTTTGTTTCTATAGCAACGGTGGGTTCCCACAGCTGGGTGAGAGGTAGCGTCTAAAGTCTAATAAAATGAAATAACATTTAGCATAAAGCGAAACTTTTTTCACATATCAGGCTGCTTAAGCACAAATGTTCAAGCAGAAACTGTATAAAAATAAAAAAAGTATAT
The DNA here is from genome assembly GCA_034780135.1 of Jordanella pulchra. Taxonomy (NCBI): domain Eukaryota; kingdom Metazoa; phylum Chordata; class Actinopteri; order Cyprinodontiformes; family Cyprinodontidae; genus Jordanella; species Jordanella pulchra. The sequence continues at coordinate 14,005 of JAUZNJ010053358.1, read as the reverse complement.
GTTGATTAAATCTTACTTTTCTGAAGAATAGTAGCCTTGCTCATCTTCTGTGCTCCAACAGCAAACTCAGACTGCTGCTGGCAGGTTGGAACAATTACTTGCAGGTCATCATAGCCTTTCTGTTATAAGAATAAGAGAATAAGATAATAAAAAAAAACACCAAAGCAAGTCGCATTTTAGATGATTGGAATAACAAAATTGGCATCCTAGTGTGACGTCACCTTGATTGCATCTCTGCGCTTCTGCTCAGCTTGTGTGTGTGCTTGTCTCCGTCGATCTTTGTACGAGTCCTTATATGACGTCTCGTGTCTGTAGTCGCTGTCTTCGTCATCTGTTTGGGAACAAATTCACTGATATTGTGGAAAAGTGCTCGGAAGGAAGGCTACTAGCTTAATGTGTCAGTTTAGGGAAAAAGTAAAGAAATAGGCAGCATTTTTTTTATGTAGTTTATATTTCCTTTAATCTATTCCTGAAATTATTTGTTGGATTTATTCTTTGAAATTCAAATAAACACTGTTTTTTAATGCTTTATTGAAGTCGAACTGCAAACAGTACATTAGAAAATGCACATACAAATTAAGAATAATGTTGCTTACAGTAACTCAAATATGATTTAACATGGTATATAAGGTCTGTAAATAGATAGAAGAAATTACAAATGTTCTGTAAAACAGACGATACCTGTGTTTGGTACTGAAGAGGCACTTGTAGAGCCAATACTGTTTGCTCTTGACACAATGCTACCTTTTCTGACAGTCTCCGCAAAGAAACCTGAATAACAAAACAACAGTCATTAAAATATCAAAAATGACAGTACAGACATTTATTATTGCCTATTCTTAAAGAGATAAAGAAGATCACAAAGAAAAGATCTGAAAAAAAGATGAAATATGCCTCCAAGAAGTACTCACTGGTGTCAAAGCCATTGTCGCTGAAAGCCCCATCTGTCTGCCCAGCCATAACCAAGCAGCAAAAAATACAGAAAACATATACTGTGAGGTTGGATTGGACATGGAAAAATAAGGACTGCCCTAAATATGGTGACAAAGGGACAATAACAAGCTAGTCTAAACCCCCACTGAGCACTGGCCTGATTTTCTGAGTACAGATATAGCAGAAGATAAATGCTGTATCAAATGGATTTACTGATCCATGTAGGCACCATGTTTATCCGTCCTGTTTATTTTAGCTACGATTTTCTACTAATTATGTTCCAAAGAATACCACCAAGTCAACGTGTACCGTTAAACTTCCCTTAAAATTAAGCGTATTTTGCAATACTGGATTATAAAAACTAGCCTGAGAACATGGAAAGTTTTGATGTGAGGCTTAAACGTCATTATATAGGAGAAACACAATTTCTCCTTCATCACGTTTGCAGTTTGCACGTTAAAATAAAAGCTGGGATAAATATCAGACAATAAGAGAATATGGGAATATTTGATGGCATTACAGTGGAAAAGTGTAAGGCAATTGTATCTAGAAATGGAAAAAAATAAATACAACCAGAGCAAATTTCGAGATGGTCATCTAACTTTACAAGCCAGACTAATCAAAAGGCTGTGAATCTAACTTAATTTTGATAAGCTGATGATGGTGTAACTGTTTTAATGTCTTTTGTTTGAGGGTGGAAAAACTAGTCCACATAAACATGTGTAATTCTCGAGGAAAAAAATAATTTCTCTTTTCACTCGTTTTTGTTTACTTTGCTAGCATGCTAGCCATCTGTTATAACGTTACAGAACGTAACGAAGCTAACGACACATTAGCTTCCAGGCTTCCCCGCTCCCTGTTCATTACTTCAGTGCTCTAAAATAGGGACAAAGCTTGACAGACATTATCGATGTCCACATGAAGCAATGAGCGTAAAGCTGAAAGGTAGTTTATTAAAGTGGCTTACTTTCCAGTGATCTTCTGGAGACGTTGTCGGATCCGTCATCTTCGAAAGCTATCGCTAAATAAACTAATAGCACTGTTGCCTTAAGGTGTTCCTCAGAGAAAAGTTCCAGAAGAAGCAAAGATATCAAATGCTGCTTGAGAAACCGAAAACACGTTTCAAAAATAAGAATAAAGATGTCAGTCTGCTGCAGATAAAAAAAAAATATAAGGGTCTACTATTTACACAATTAATTATTCTGTTCTTTGTGGCATAGGCTAGTAGCTTAAGCGTTTACCTCAGTGAATCATTTGGGAGTGAAAGAGGGTTTCAAGGTGAAAAATAACCGTCGAAGTAACCATATAAATATATTTTATGTAAATATTTTAAATTAAATATTTTCTAATCTAATTTAAAGCGCAAAAATAACGACAAAGCACTAAATTAATGAGAATGTTGGACGTTGAGGTTAAGAGAGATAAAGACCCATTTTAGAGAGGACTTTGAATGCAACATGAGGGCCTGCATGCAATGATCGTCTTTTACCACACGAGGACGCTGTTTCATCACACTTGTCACAATCTGCCTTTACCCCGGGTGAATTCAGTCAACTGAATCACTCCGCAGTCGTTTGATAAAATTTCCCGGAGAATAAGCAGTTTTTTTATATTTTGGTATGATAAATAACAACGTATCTATTAATTAACTCCCCAGCTCATGCTCAACACACATCAAAAGCTTATAAACAGTACACTGTGGGGTAAATTAGGTATGAAAATGCTTAACCAATTTACTCATTTGGAAAGTGAACATTACATAAATAATTAGGTTGATTTTAACCACACAGAGGCGCTGTTTTATAATATTTACCAATGCCTCCTTCAATTACCTGGCTGACAAAAACTAATTTGCAGTAATTAAATTATACAAATAAAATTTCTGAGAAATACTAAGCTCCATTGTAAAGATTTGTATCATTAACTTAAGGCATTTCCACAGTTTGTATCCCTGTATTAAAGTTTCTCATGTGCAGTTATGGATAAAAAACTGTATTTACCTAACATCATATTTTATCTTATTTGCTATCATATTTTACTTTCCTTTTCTAATAATTCACCTATTTTAATCATTTACCAACGGCTGCTACATTTATCTTCCACCCTGTGCTCCCCACCAGGTTCTTTTGCTGTCACACACAGGAAGTTACTCTTCTGCTTTTTTGCTTTTGTGGTTTCTGACTTAGTTACAGAGTGTATCACACTCACTCTCCTTCCTCTCACACACAGGCCTTTGAGTTTTACTTAGCAGAAAAGTTGTCAACCAGTTCAGATTGTAGTGAGGTACAGGCTAGTCTTGTTTTTGTTCTGGCAGAAACCGACAAGGGTTTTTATCTTGTACCTAGATATGTTAATCAGAGGGCAAACATGAGGGCAACCCTACTTTTTTCACCAGTTTTTGTGACAACAGGACAAACGAGCTTCCAGTGACCCAGACACTTGATGTTCAGCACCTTGAAAGGCCCAGGACTCTCCTTTTCAACATTTGGAGCGATCACTCATCGTTACTTTGCTGTGCAACACTGATTTCTGGGGTGAACTGGTTTGTGTACAGCTTTCCTCCTGGATTACTTGTGGAGATTAGTGATGGGGAATGCGGCCGCAGGGGGCTTGGAGCTTGAGGCGGCCGAGGGCAGAGAGAACAGGAACTCAGTTGGGTTGGTTTCAACGATGAGTGACCCCACACTCCATTTGCAGAAGAAGCAGTCTTCTCCCCCTAAACTTCCAATGCCTCCAGAAGAGGAGCTGGAGGAGCGCTTCAATGTGGTGCTGGTAAGAAACTGAGACCCACACCCTTATTACATATGAAAACAAACCAGGTTATAGATGCAACTGCAGAAGTTTTACTAATAAACCAGTTATCAGGAGATACAGACATAGGAACATACATAAATAAATCTACCAAGACCTAAAGTAAGTAGGTAGCAGTAATTTAGTCATGTTTGCAAAGATTTCTATTACTTATGGTGCATTCTGCCCCCATTTCTCTCACTTTCTGTGGAAACATCTAATGCTGTTTATTATTATGTTTGAAAGTGGTCAATAATTTGACATTTTGCTCAAATGCTCAGTTATATTTCTGGGTATTTTTTGAAATGCCAGACTAAGAGACGAGTGATTAGTTTCTGCATGGGTAACTGGCCTGAAGGGGAAGTTGAGCAACACAGTTATATGAAAGTACACAGGACCGGAAAGCAATGTTTCACCAGTCTTTCGACAGTCCCTAAAACCTTGGCAAAAATCCCCAAACTTTGCAAGAAATACTCAAAATTAAAATCACAAAGCTACCAGTGGAAGTTCTCATTTGTTTTAACACTAAAATATCTATAAAGCTGAAAAAGGAAATATTTAAATTTAAAGATGTTTTTGGGATGATCTGGTTAATGTTGGTTTGATCAAAGTAATACATTTGTGAAATGTGATCTTAACAAGAAATAAGTCAGAAACAACAATAGCAATATGAACTTTTTTTATTCCTCTGATCTGATGAGTGAGGATGACAGGACATGTAAACATTACGACAGGAAGCAACAGTTGCTTAACCTAAAGTAGTGAGGAGTTAAAAAAAAAGTAGGAAAATATTTTTATTATGTCAAAATAAAAACTGTTTCTTTTTTATGTATTTCAAATAAAAGATTTAAAGAGTTCACCATGCAACTTATAATCACTTCTGGTGTAAGTTTAAGTCCTTAAAAGACCTATCAAACATTCAGTCCTATGGCAACCCCCTCGACAAAGAAAAAAAAACCCAACAAAAAACAAAAAAAAATGAAATTTAACAAAACCCTAAGCTGCTGAGCAAAGGCAATTTTATAAAAGACAATAAAGGGGAAATATGAAATTACCATACAGGATTACTAAAGTACTGCAATGACTGGTCTACCCAGTTCCCAAATGACTGCAAATTGATGATAAAACTTATGCAACCCCACAATAAATATTTAGCCTTTCAAAAAATGTGCATGACTTTCATCTAAACAATTAAAAACAAAGACTTAATAAAATATGAATATTTGAACATTTAAACTACTGACATATTTAGTCTTTAAGAAGAGGATTTATATCAAGGCTATTGCCTGGTTTTGATGCCTATGGTTTTCCACTGTGAAGTAATCCACCTGGATACGTAGCTTCTCTCTGGAAACTCTCACTTCCTTCCACAATCCAGTTTAAAAAACGTTGTTAAGTGAATGTTTCATTCCAAATGACCCTCAGGTTTGGTTACGTTCTAACATGGACCCCACTGTAATGATTGTTGGAATAGACACCGGCCCCTCTATGACACTGTAGGAGTTGGCTGGTATAAGGAGCAGATTGGTGGATAGATATAGATCCTTGGAACCTCTTAAGATACCTGTTTATTTACATCTATCAGATATTAAGTGGTTATACGGTATTATTTACCACAGGAGCTGATATTTATGGTTTGTTTATCAATCAAAGGTGGAGAAAAGCAGGGCTTTTATTATAACTTGACCTCTGATCAACATCTATCAATCTATTTTATAAATGGATGACATACAAACTAACATGACTGTTTAGGCGGATTCCTGACTGCAGTGTACTTGTAGAGTTTATATCTAATCAAGCTGGATGGGTCCCACAGGGCCATGAAAAAGCTTTTTTCCCCCCATCTTACAGATTGCCGCCTTCTGCTTTTTTTAAGATTAAATGTTTTTCAGTTCAAAATGCAAAAATAATAAAAAAAAAAGTTTCAAAACGGTTATTTATTTAAAAAAAAGAAAGAAAACAAATCTAGTGAACCAGAGTAAATTTCATTAATTACAGTTTGTTTTCTAAAAAAAAAAAGAAGAAACTGTGAGATTACGGCATCAAGTAGAGAGGGCCAAGTCAAAGCCAGACAAAACTTAGAGAAAAAAGAATCTCACATTTTTCATAAATAACATCTGGATTATCTCTAACCATTTGGCAAAATACTTTGTGGGCCTCTTGTTAAATCTGGTGCAAAACTAACACAGCATTTCAGAAAAGAACGTTATGCTGATCGCTAAACATGGTAAAGGTAGTGTTATGGTCTGGGGCTGCATCTTTAGGACCTGAAGAGCCTGCCAAAGTTTTGCTCGCAGCCAAAAGACCCAGAGTGAGGATTTCTAGCCATTAGTTTGGACTCTAAGTGCAAGTAAACTTTGGTTAAGGTGGATAATGACCATTAGGTTCACATCTGAAGGCCTAAAAAGAAAAGAAACGTTTGGAGAGGCCAAAATTCTGGGTTTATTTCAGATTAAAATGCTCTAGCATTAATTTGAACAGCTTGTTCATGTTTCATAGCGGTTCAGTCTGGCTGACGTAAAACAGTTTCGGTTTAGATAGTTTTATCCCTTCATAAAACAGACATTTTTGATGCCTAGATATAACATATCTGTGTGACAAAAGGAGTTATCTCACCTACTGAACCCACATGACTGCTGCTGCTTTGTGCCTGTTACACCCTTTTAGCGCTCATATGAATGCATGACCTCACTTCCTCTTTTCTCAGAATACTTCCATTGTAAGCTTAAGACACGCTAAAAAAATGACTGAAATTCTGCATTAAATCCCATAAGAAACGAGAACTGGGGATTTGTTTTTTATATTTTGACCCGTTTCTTCGATATTAAAAAAGGTGTGACTTACATTATCATCTGTATTTTATTTTCAACCACAAAAACCACAATGGGACTCCACCCCAGGCCCTTTTAAGGGTAAGGTGGGACTCCTCTGCTGCAAGCCATTTCCGTTTTGAACCTCTTCTGTTTTAAATATGTGCAAAAGAAATGCCAAGCTACGGTTTGGGTGTGCATTGTGTAAAACTACACCCAGTGCTGACTACAATCGTTGAGCTTGACGGTAAACGATGGTTTGGCATTGTAGGTCAACTAAAAGTGCAACATTTGATTTTAATGTGGAGATTCTTAGTAATGGTTAGAAATTCAACTCATGAATGTAATGGAAATATGCACAAGAATGTAATAATTTAATCATAAACTCCATTCCTTGATGCGGAATCATTCATAGCATTTATTTTTGGTCCTTTTTTTCTTGATTTCTTAATCCTTTCGATTAAAGCTGCCCTTTTTTGACACAACAAACTAAACTTTTGATATGAATTGGACAACCTACACTAAAAAAAAAAAACCCTGTGGAGGTGGGGGCTTTCAATACTGATCCTTATGTAAAGTTTATACATTCCTTAATCATAGCCATTTAAAATAGCTGTAAAACAAAAGTAGATCAAAAGAAATTGAAATATGTATTTAGTGTCTTATTTCCCGTAGGAGCACAGCCTTAAGGATATACCTGTATGTTGTATTTTTATTATTACTCTGGTTTATCTGCTGATATAGTGCGTGTTAAATGATGAATTAAAGGCCTATAGCACACAGCATTGAAACACTTAAGGCTAACTTGCACTTTGAAAACCCAAGAAAAAAAAGAAGTTGAGTGTTTTCAGCAACAAGCACAAACTTAGGCCCTGTTTGCTGCTATTAGCACACTAGCAACAATTTTGTACAATGCTGGGGTGAACAAAAGCCCACTAAAATATTGCAACATAGATTCTCTATTCTTTTTTTTAACAGGACAATGCAAAACCCAATCCTGCACACTTTATAAAAAATGATGGCAAAAAAATGTTTTAATCCCGTAGATCTGACAGGTCAAGTGTTCAAATTGATTAGCACCAGCTTATTGGCATTAAAGTAAAATGCAATTAAAAAAATATATTTTTAAGCTCAAAAAGTGAGAAAAGGGGAATGTATTGAGCAGCTTCTAAAACAAGAGTTAGAGTGTGAAAATACTCTTGCTTATTTCAAGACCTGTTAGAATATAGAAATGATCACCAGCACTCAGAAGTTTTATTGTTAGGTATTCGATAGATAAGACTGATATTTTTAGTCACATAGCATAGACTAGTTGTATTACTAAGATGTAAAAACACCAAGTTTCTTTAAAGGTTCATCAAGCTAAACCACTAGTCAATTAGAAAGGATCCAATGTATAAACTGTATTTATTTATGATAATGATTTTTGGGGGGTGTATTATCTCTTGACAACCATCAACAGCTCATGTAAACACTGAGTCATTTTGTCTCTGAACAGGTACATCCTCCTACTTTCTTTACTTTTCACTGAAACTAACTGGTATCCTTTAGACTGATGTAATGTTCCATAAGCCACCAAGATAAAGGATGTCAAAGGTAGATGATATTTGTTACTCTTCAATATTTTTAGTCATTATTATCATCATTATCAAAGATAAACACAGTAAATACAGTAAAAAAGTAAAATAAAATATCCCAAATAACTTGTTCCTCGGTATAAAAGACTGACAGACTTATAGATTTATTTAATACAATCTGTCTTACAAGATGAAGTAGAGCATGATCTAAAAAGCACCACATCACGCTCTGATCTAAAGCAACCCAAAAACAAATGACAAACTACAATAATGACCACTATCAATCAGAATAAAACGATTACAAAGTGTTTTTTATAAGGATCCTTTAAGAAAGGCTGGTCAGCCAAAATTACTCCTGCATTTCAATGACTCATGCAAAATGATATAAAACAACCCGGTTCCACATCTTAAGAACTGCAGGCCTTGTTGCTTCAAGTTAAGTTCAGCAGAGGTCAAAACATTTTCTGGACAAAATGAACAGATAGAGTTTAAAATGATCTCTGAGATATTTTGGAAAAATGCTGCATGAAATAACAAGTCAAAAGTGAAGCTTTATGGAGGACGTCTCCTGATTTATGTGAGGTAAAACTCACAGTATTTCAGAACAAGGACATCTTACTTGGTCTAAACATAGTGGGGATAGTGGGCTGATCTGCTCAGGCTAACTTGGTTTATGGAGCAGGACATCGATTTAAAGCAGGTTTGCCTCCATACTGTTCAAATAAAACAAATAAAGACCTTAAATCTTATAGCTGTGCTTTAAAATGACTTTAAAAGGATGGATCATAAACCGAAGCCCTCCAATGTGGCTGAATTAAAGCAGAAATGGGACAGAAATACAACGACAGTCTTTCAGTTATGTCAAAAATATAACAGCAGTTATCGCCTTCTAGGGGACAGATCCAGTAATTAGGTTTAACCAGATTTAGGTTTTTTCCCCTTTCAATAAAGGCTTTCATCCTTCTGTATGTTAACTTGGGTAATTTTTGTCTCATTTTCAAATGTCTTCATAATCTAAAAATGGAACAGAAAAACAAAAGCAGAACAAGATCAAAAACTAAGGGAGTCAGTTTTATATTTTTCTATTGGAATGTTTTTTGTTTCTTTTTTTAATAATCTGTCTTTCTTTTTCATTCAGAGCTACATGAATTTGCCTCCGGATAAACTGAAGCTGTTGAGTCAATATGACAACGACAAGAAATGGGAATTAGTTTGTGATCAGGTGAGATTTTATGTATTGGTAACATAAATAAACATCCAAAAATAATCCAAAAATCACAACATACATCATAAAATCGAGGAGTGTTGCTGTTGCCGACGCCTTCGCCGGGAGAGAGTTGACTCAGAGTACATAAAAGTGAAAAAGGTCGCTGGGGCGTGTGCAGTTTGTATACCGTGCAGTTCAGTTTCTGTGGTGGCAACTGATAGAGGTGTCGCTATGGTAACCAACAGCGGTTAGTGTTTTGTTGTGAGTGGCGCATTCAGGAATAGATTCAGATGGTGCACAAATATGATGAGTTTGCTGTTCTGCTCGTCACAACTTTTCCAATAAAATGTAAAGCGTCACGTTAAATTTGCTCTGCCTGTGTGTCATCAGGAGCGCTTCCAAGTGAAGAGCCCCCCGTCTACTTACTTGTCCAAGATTAAGAGCTTCTACCAAGATCAAGGAGGGGTGTCCCGCAGGGTCAGTGGAACTCATGGCGTCCTATGATTAATATTCAATCTGACTTCAAGCATGTGAAATGACGCACTGAAATTATCCCTACTTTTTTTTCAGTCGAAGAAAAAAATTCAAGATGCAACCCAAGTCCTTAAAGCCTTGGAGATATCCCTCCGAACTAATCACATCGGGTCAGTATCTGTAATTTTCATGCTATTATTTGACATGATAACAATTTTAGATGGATTTAGAATTCTAGATTTAAACCTGAAATTTTTTTGGTAATGTTTTCAGATTTTTCTGTGTCTCTGACTATCTTTATCTTTGGTGCAAATATGAATATGTGACAAAAAAAATTTTTTTTTTTTTCTTTTGTTTAACATTCCTTAATACTATGGTGAGAAATTGGCTGAACTCTTTGGTTTGGGCTTCAACCAAGAGTGATACTTCACTAAGTGTAATTCTAGTATTACCAGCTGTTCGGGTATAGCTATTATCAGAACTAATTTAAATAAAGATACAAGCTTCACCATCTGTTAGCAGCTCATTCCTACTACTGTCAGTATTAGCAATGCTAAACTGTTTACTAACTGGACCTGCTGGACCAGAGCACTGACTAAAAGAATATTATTCTGTACTTGTAGTTGCAAAAAAAGGGTCAGGACTTTGGAGTCAATGATGACTAATTCAGTCTCATATCTGTATCATAGCTGATGCTTAAATTTGTACTATTGTTCTTTTGATATAGTTTGATTTTATAGTCTTATCTCTGCTCTTTAACTTTCCTCTAAAGCGCTTTAAATAATCTATGCAAATCAGCTTCCCTAGCCCTGTATTAGTAGCAGGTTCAAACTAAAATAGATTTTAGTAGGAATGTGCAAAGAAAATGACTGTTGACATGTATGATTAATGATCTGTATTTGAAGGATCCATCTACATCCAAACAATAACAGATCATTCTGACTTAATGAGCAAACTAAGCAAAACAGGCCGGTTATGGCAGACATTCTTGTTTTATCTAAATACCAATGATTTAAATTATAAGAAAACATGGGAAAGCAGTTTATTTAGAGGGGCTACTTTTCTAATTTCTTGTAGCAGCAAGCTGTGCTTCAGTGCTAATGCTAGCTTAACTCAAACATAAAGATCTACTGCAAAGTCTTGTTAACTTAGCAATATTTATTTCGGTTCTTCACATCGTTGCATAAGCATAACACATTTTTGTTTGTCATAAAAAAAACATAGCTTCTGTGACAAACCTGTCAAACTGTTGTAACTTTACACTCAGTATGGTTTCATATCTTATTCATTAATCTAAATGGTTATGTTTTAATTATGATTCTTGCTACAGATGGGCTCAGGAATTTCTCAATGACCAGAACAAAGGTTTGGATGTTCTGGTGGACTATCTGTCCCATGCACAGAGTGACACCTCGTAAGTACTAACAGCATATCCGTGGGTGTTCTTCCAGTGTCGATAGCTAACACGAAGAGTGAACCTTGACCTTTTGCAGATTTGATTTGGAGACCGTAGAAAATGGTGGCACCCTGTCAGACAGGCACAAACCAGCAGAGCGGTCAATGGAAGATTTGACCAAGAGCTCCAGCAGCAGTCACTCGCATGGGATGGGCAGAGCTGCACGGGCTCTTACTGTGAGGTAAGAAGCTGCAGTCAGAGAAGATCACTGAGATATGAAGGGACCTGGTTTTCAACATAGTTCTCACCAAAACACGCACTATTCTTAAAAAGGAACATGAATTGCGGTTATTTAAACAGATAAAAGATTAGAACTAGCAAAGCAGATGTCATGGAGGATCTATATTATCTGGCACCACAGTAGTTTTAAGATGCATAACTATTTCTGAGAGAAAAGATAAAGCAGTGCTGTATTTTTGTAGCACATTTTTTCTCTTTTTTTTTAAACTAAAGCAAGATGTCAGACGTCCTTGGAAGCTACATGGACTGCATTCACAGCTATTTCTCAATCTTAAAGAACAAAAAAACAGCTGAAAACATAACATTTCTTCTCTAACTGCCTTTTTTGATTTGATACTGTTATACTTGTTGTCACTTTTCAGAATAAGCTCCACTCTGGCAAACAAGATGCATAAAAGGTCACATTCATCCCAGCAAAGAGACGATATACATGTGTGCATTATGTGCTTAAGAGCCATCATGAACTACCAGGTAGAATATTTTAAAAACATCCGTTTAAATATGCAGTTTGATTTTTTTTTGTCAACAAAAAACTCCAGGAAAGAGCAAGCAAACTTGTCTAAATGCAGATCAGCAGAAATCCTAAGTTTCCTGTTCCTCATTTGGATTTTAGGTCAAAGCTTAAACTTAGTGTTTTGTGAAGTTTACAAAAACCTGCTATGATCTATTACATCCATTTTCTAATTAACAGCTGTTTCTAACCTTTCTTCTTCCTTCAGTCTGGTTTTAACCTGGTAATGACTCACCCTCGCTGTGTGAATGAGATCACCCTCAGCCTTAACAGCAGGAATCCCAGGTGAGTTGTGTTTAGATAGAGCTTTGAATCACTAGTCAGTCTGTGTAGACACCTGACTCGCCTCCCTCTGCTGTGACAGGACCAAAGCTCTTGTCTTGGAGTTGCTGGCTGCCGTTTGTCTTGTCAGAGGAGGGCATGACATCATTCTGTCCGCTTTTGACAACTTTAAGGAGGTGAAATTATTGTTTGTTTGTTTTGAAACGCAACAATTGCCGTGTGATTTTTTGCTCTTTAAAAATTCAATGGTTGCACACTGGCACACTTTCTTGACTCATCATGTTAGCGACACACTCCACCCCTCACATGCAACGTTGTCACATTTCTAACTCTTGTGAGAGTCATGAATGTGTGTGTAAGACTGGTCTCAGAGGAAGTCCAGCCGTGTAACATCATTTTTTGTTGTGTTTTGATTGAATTTAATGAATCCAGCTCTTCAAAAATCTTAAAAAATAACATTTATGCCCCCAGGTGGACAACAGCTTAACTGCATTTCTAAAGATGCTTCTATTGTCTTCAGGTGAGCAAAGAGAAGAACCGCTTTGAGAAGCTGATGGAGTACTTCATCAATGATGACAACAATATTGACTTCATGGTAGGATCATGAATTTGCTACCTTTACTGCACAATGTTCTCTCATTTTAGGTTTTGAAATTATTAAATTTGATGATAAAAATAATAATTTATTATATAAATCAGCAGATCTATCCATTTAAGCTATTTTTTTAACTAAACAAGGACAAACTAAGGAGCTAGGTCTAATTCTTTATGTGTGTTTGCAGGTGGCCTGTATGCAGTTTATTAACATTGTGGTCCATTCTGTGGAGAACATGAACTTCAGAGTTCACCTACAGTATGAGTTCACTCACCTTGGATTAGACAAATATCTGGAGGTGAGTTTTTGGAAAAAAAAACCACAATTGTACCTTTATTTCTAATTAAAAAATATACACCGATATCTAAAATGCATTAGTTTAGAGATTATTGGTGCATGAGGACATTTAATGAGTTTCCAGAGGTGCTATGGAGCAATCTTGGATTCTTTATTTGTTAGACATGGCAAGCAAATATTTTAATCCTTCATCATTGTTAAGTTGTTCTTAGACATTTGTAAATACTAATGACCTGATGTCAGGTCTTCTAGCAGCATAATGATTATATGTTTATGCATAAAATATGTATTTATATTCATATATAACAATCTTTTATCAATATTCTGTATCTATAATGTGTCCACTTGCTTTGTTTCTGTGCATTAGAATCTAAAAAACACAGAAAGTGAGAAGCTGCAAGTCCAGATTCAGGCCTATTTGGACAACGTGTTAGATGTTGGAGCACTGCTGGAGGATGCTGAGAACAGGGGAGGAGTGCTGGAGCATGTGGATGAACTGCAGAGTCACAACATACATGTAACCTATTAGATATTAAGATAATTATAAGCTCAGTAAAGAAAGTCTTTCTGCTGCACTGATTAAGTTTTGGTAATGTGGTAATGTTATAGTAGGATTATGTTTCCTATGTTGCAGCTGAACTCCCGGCTTCAGGAGCTTGAGACTCAGACAACAGAGAGAATATCTGAGCTTGAGACTCAGCTCATTCAGGCCACCAAAGAAACTGAGCTACTCAAAGTAAGAAGGAATAAAAACTAACTCACTCACTCACTCACTCACTCACTCACTCACAAAGGAATAGTTTGGACATCCACATACTGTATATCTACTTCAA
>JAUZNJ010053348.1:0-29831 GCA_034780135.1 Jordanella pulchra | reverse complement strand
GATCACTCTATCACAGAAAAATAAGACTTGTAGAACTTATTGGAAACTCAAGACAGCCATGACATTATGTTTTTTAAAAGTATGTAAACTTTTGACCAGAACTGTAGTTGGATTGAATTGTAATTTGTCTATTACTATTAACATTAGATCAAAAACTTCATTTCATTAAAAAAAAACAAAAAAAAAACTTATTTTAGCTTTGACCATCATTTCCAGGAACAAACTTTTTTCATGACCTCTCATCTGGAAAACTGCAGCAGTGTCTGTTTGGATTACATAATAAAACTCTGGAAATGCTCCAGTAGATCCAAATCTCAGGTGCCAGGTTTCTCACCCACACCAAACCTTGGCACAGCGTCACTCCAGCTGTTATTCGGCTTTGCTGGCTTGCAGTTGGGCTTTGGATCAGTTACTAAATTCTACTTCTTACCTACAGATCCTGTCATTGCCTTGCACCTCCGTGTCCCTTTGACCTCTTTCATTCCTGCAGCTAATTTGAGAATCTCAGGTTCACTGAAACTGGACTTCTCTCAGTTTGAATGAATGGATGCTTTACTGGCTAAGGTCCAGCTGTCACTGAGCCTAAAACTTGTGACATGCTCTTTCTGTCAAACTTTGCAAAACATAATCTTTGGATTTCAAATATTTCAAATATTCCTCTCCAACTCTCTAAATCTTTTAATCTTCCACATTAACTATCAATATTGTGGGTTAACGTTGATTTTTTTTTTTGTTGAGGCAGCTGCTAAAAGCTATACTTTTATAACATGCAAAATATTTTTTTATATTTTGTGCAGCTGAGAAAACAAAGAATTTTTAATAAACACATGTATATATCACATTTTTTATAGGTGTTTCTTACTATTTTTAAAAATATGCACTTTTAATCTTAAACACAGCAACTGTAAATGTGTGGAAGTCACAAGATTTCATTTCTCAAACAGATGCATGAGAGTTGTGGCTCTGATGCCCATTTAAACAGAATGAACACGGATAAAGCAGAATAATTAAATCCTTGTCTGTTTTGGATATTTTCTGCTGTACTTTGAAAAAAAAAAAAATCAAAAGCAGATCTTTTTTTTTTCTAGTAATGCTTTTTTCCTCTCTACAGTTTTATCAACAATAAAATTTCAGTCTTTGCCCTGAAAAAGAATCAAACGAACATCCAAATATATATATAGTTCCTGATTATTTGTCACGATTAAAATTACTTCAAAGATTTAAATGCTTACTAATTCAACAGAATATGAAGCTATAACTGTAGGTGCATTATTGTTATGCATAAACAATTGAAATACAATAAACATAGGTCTGGTTTGGAGGAAAGGATTTTGTAAATGCATGTTATATTGAAACCACTAAATCATTGATGACCTTGAGAGTTCACAGGTTTTGCTTACTACTGCAGCAGTAGGATTCTCATCAAACTCCCCCCCCCCAACCCCACCCCACGAGTGAAAGCATAAACCATTGATAACGATTTTGATGTTTGATTTTTGCATCCTTTGTTTCAATTAGTGGGTCTCCCTGCTGAGTACAAGACAGTACACAGACTTTTTGAAAGAATTATTTATCAATCAATATTGCATCAAAAAATTATAAGTGGTGAAAGCATCCTTCGATCAGTATAGAGGTAAAAAAGGCCCTGAGGCAATCACAACTGGCTGTAGCATGGACAGTAAATGAGGCGAGCCCAAGAACAAAACTGGATAAGCTTGAAGATTTTCTCATCATTAAAAATCTTCTTCTTTTTTTTTTTTTTTTAAGGCTTAGAATAAAAACTACACAGTCTGTGTTTCATTTTCACCATATGTTTATCTCCTTTACTTCAACACCAGAAGAAGTGTCCGTAAGCTATTCCCAGCAGGGTCAATTACTTCAGAAATGCCCTTAAAACGTGCAGCTCCTCAGCTGTAAAACATTGCATCATCATTAGCCAATCGCAGGCAGGCAGGATTCATGGAGCTTTGTGTGGCACAGTACTGGGCAATAAGCAGGTGGATGTGTACAAAGCTTTGCTTCAACATCATAGCCAGATATAAATGGTGCTGCAGTCAAAAAATAAATGCTTTAAATGCTTAAACCAACAGTTTGTTAATGAACAAACAATTCAACTTGGAACTCATATTGCAAGGGGTGTGATCCAGCATAAACAGATTTCAACAAAGGCAAGAATAGGATATGAATCAATAAAGGTCATGTCTTTGCATCTAAGGTAAATATCTGAAAGGGAGATGGTTATATGACCCTATGCAGTCCAGCTGTGTTTGCTTTTTGAGCTGAAATGAGAAGATTGCAAACAGACCAGACTCTGTCGCTAATTTCAAAACAACTCAAGTCAGTTATAAGCCATTAGTTGCCACCTTTCATCCAAGCTAAAACTGTTCAACTGATGATATACATGTTCATGGTAGATAATACACACTTTTATAGAGTTAGACCAATTTAGAAAACATATTTCAAATACATTCAGTGTTTTTTCACCGTCAGTGTGTGGCAAAAGTTGTCTGCATTAAAATCAAGATAGATAAATTTCAGTCTGACTTATAGTCACCTTCAGTCATGTCTCAGTTAACCCATGTACAGTACTGTCAATGTGCCCCTCTCTCTATAGACTCCTGTAGCATGTTTTTAGCAGGCAGGTTGACCGAATCTTAACCCCCCACAAAACCCCTAGAAAGGCATAAATCTGGCTCTGCTTGGCTAAAGAGGATCAGAACCTAGATAGACAAGCGTGCTGGCATAAACCTCAGCTGAACATGCTAGGTGGAACATGGATGCATGAACCTAACAGGATCTACAGTCTCTGTACAATGGGAGAGCTATGATAAGGATTAACTCTCCAGTAGGCCAGCCCCGCATTTACAACTCGACTTTGCTTAATCAAATCTTCTACGGTTCAGATTTGAACGTCCAGCTAGATGCTCCTTTCTTCAGTTACAGGACGTGGTTAAAGCCAGGTTTTACAAATGCAAACATAACATTTCTTCAATCAGCATCTTGGGAAAGCCGAGTGTGGTTTGACAAACGACTGCTTTGTTGGTGGCTTGAATGCAATTAGATTGGTCCTTGGCGGCATTATGTTCAATTAGTACTTTGAATTGCCAGCAACAGTAATGCTGGTAGGTCAAAGCCATTTTAAAAATCTCTTCTTTATTTTTCTCAGAGCAAATTATTCAGAGCAGCTGTGGTTCTTTAAGAAAAGAACATGCAGCCAAATTGTCCATGTTTAGGAATAAAAGGCTCCCATGGGTGCATATTTAGGCTAATCCATCTCAATCCTCTTGAGACAGACAATGACTAGTGACACAATTCAAATACACACCCACAACTTACCAACACACGCACATATTTATCTCTGGACATTGCAAAAGACTTCATGTCTGCAGCAAATCTGAGGCTCAAATTGATTTTCCCGAGTTTACACACAAATGGGAAAGTCAGAAAAAATAACTTCAGTAACTGAGAGACTAAAGGTCATTTACAAAGCAGATCATCAGCTGCAGCTACAAAAAGAAAAATATCCACAAAAGCTCATTTCACACCAAACGGAAAAATCCCAAAAGCAAACAAGTTTTTACTCTCCTATTGAGCCCGAATCGTTTTATAGGAATCACATCACTTAGACTCAGGTCCTGCCTTAACCTGAGACTCTGCATCAGAACTTACCCGTCCATTTACGAGTAAACCATTTTTTAATCTTCTGTTCTTTTGAACCTCCTTTCATTCTCTCCCCGTCTTTCATGACTTCTCTCTCTTGTCTTGCGTCCCTTCTAAACACCACCGGCTACTAGACTGTCCCTTAGTGAGAGACAAGCAAGGGATGAAAGCGGAGGGGAGGAAGGAAAAAAGGTGAGGGGAGGGAAAGAAGTAAGAGAGGGAAATTAATGTGGATGAATTCCCTGAGCCGTGTGATGCTGCCTCTCCCTCTCTGAAAAGTCTTCACTCTTCATTTCACTCCTAATCATGTCTTAGTTAAGGGTGTTTTCCACTGAGTTTAGGCTACAGTTCCACATTCCTATTTAAAATGAACATATTTACTCTTCTCCTATAATTATCATTTTACTCATGTTTTTGTGATTTTCCTTGACTCTATTCAATAATAATTTATTTGCAACTAGATTTTTAAATGTTGGAAAACTTCCTGTAAGCAATTTCAAGAAAACCAGTTTCTACATTAGAAAAGAAAGAAAGAGAAATAAGGGATTTTAGATTAGAGGTGGGATTTATTAGTCCTGGGGGAAAGCTGGAGCATCACCTGATGAATAGACCCCACCATCAGCATACATTTATAACACATTTGAATAGAGGGTGAAAACCTAACTCCTGTTTAAAATTCCCACCTTTTATCTTTATTTTCTGTGTTCTCTACACCCACTCCTGCCCATTGGATCAATTAAACTCCCAGAGGTTTTCCATTTGGTTGACAGAAGCAGCTGCAACCACAACACACAACACAAACACTCTGGCACTTTGCTCTTTTCTACACGTAAAAACAAAAAAAAATCTGTCACTAGTCTCTCTCTCGTTCTTACACACAATCACGCCCACCAACACCACCTGCTTCTCTGGTGCTACTTCTGCTCTCCACCATTTGTTGCTGCTCTCACACATGGTCCCCCCCCACCCAGTGTTCTTCTTTTTCTTTTTTTGTCTTTGAACCACCTGGTCTTTATAAAGCGACTTTATTCCTCACACCCTATTGCTAACCTAATACCTGATGCCATCTACCAGCATCCCCTGCTCCTTAAGAGCCTCCATCCCAGCCCCCAACCCCCTGACTCCACGGAGTGAGGCAGGAGGTGAGCCAGTTGGTTTGATGGTATGCCATTCGGAAACCAAAAGAAAATACCAGCTACATAAACATGCATAGAGAGAGGGTTTAACATGCCTTGGGATGGTGCATTGCCCATGCTGCGACACGGACGGCTGCAGCTGAAAGTGATTGCGTTTCCTGTTCCCCCTCCTCTTTTTTCCTCCTCTCCACTCCTCCCTCCTCCCGTTCCTCGCTTTCTCTTCTTCACAAAGCGCCGTGTCTCTCCTTCCTCAAGCCGGTCCTCTCCTCTCCTATTCGTTCCTCGCCTTCTACCGTCCTCCTCTCCTTTGTCTCACTCTAGGCTTTCTCTTGCCTCCGCCGGAACCTCCTTCACGAGATGGCTAAGGTCCAGCAGCAGCGCTTTTGACAGCACTGCGCGTGTGTCACTGTGAGCACGCGTTTGTTTGTGTGTATGTGTGTGTGTGTGTGTGTGTGTGTGTGAGAGAGAGAGAGAGAGAGAGAGACAGAGAGATGGAGAGCGGCTGAGGAAAGCGATGGGCGTACTCTGAGCATGCCGGTTCAGGGATGCTCTGCACACACACCTTAGAATGAGGCAAAAAAAATGTTCCCAATGATAAATTTACACTCCCACGCCCACTCTTTCTCACTTGCATTTCCCTTTCTTCATTCCTCCTGTTAGACATTATATTCTCTCTCTCCTCTTAAAGACACAGGCATTGCACTGCATTGCTACACGCCTCAGGCACATCTCATGATAGTGACATAGGGGAGTTCAGGGGGAAAAGGTCCTTTACGACGCTCCATAACAGAGCAGGGGGGGGGGGATGTGTTTGAAGCTTTAATATAGGATGAGGATCAGAGAGAGAGCTTGTGCTGCTGATTTGAGAGAAGAAGGATTGGAAGAGAAAATTAGAAATATCCCGTTGTGATAACAGCAGCTAATGATGAAGCTGTGCTGGCCCAAAGGTGAGGCTGAGGCTGATTGTCATGGCAACCACGGATCCAGCACAGGAGAGTAGCCTCAGCATCGCTGTGGCAGAGATTCTGTCTTCACTATCACCAAATGCCACCAACGATCAGAATCATGAAGGAGAGGATGTTATCTGCTATTTGATGAGAAGAAACATTAATGCTGACATGGATTTATGACGATGTAAATGATTACAAATACAAAATGAAAGCTCAACAGGTTGGTTAAAGAAGGATCCAGGAAAAGAAAACCTCGTTCACTAAAGTTAACCATGAAGTGTTTCGATTTTAAAACCCAAACTTCCAATTTTTAGTGCAAATATCAGCAACCCAAAAGCAAAACATGTTAAT
Organism: Jordanella pulchra; assembly: GCA_034780135.1. Taxonomy (NCBI): domain Eukaryota; kingdom Metazoa; phylum Chordata; class Actinopteri; order Cyprinodontiformes; family Cyprinodontidae; genus Jordanella; species Jordanella pulchra. Next base: position 23,734 of record JAUZNJ010053348.1, on the reverse strand, counting down.
TTCACAACAACTATTTCTACAAGTCAGGCTTTAAATATGCTGCCTACAGATCATTTGAATGGCTAGACATTTGATGACGGACAGATGGGGAAAGATGTAGGATCTAAAGGGCTGAAATTACAAATATTTTTCCATGCATTGTTTTATTTTCAACACTAATGTAATCTGAGGCAAATGTAACTCAAACACTTTACTTCAACAGACCTTCCCAGATGGTGTCAAAACCCCGAACCCCAAGACAACTTAAGCTTTCTATTATAAACTATAATTATCCTGTGATTTTAGGGGGGAAAATGACAAATTATGCCTGTTTTATTTTCTGGGAAACCTTTTATGAGACCGTTGGATGATCTTTAACCATATTGTATTGGTCAGAAATGGAAATTCCTTCATTTGACATTCTTAGCATAAATAAGATGCCAGCATCAGAGACAAACTTTCCACTTTAAGGATTTTTATTTGAAAATAATGGAAAATAATGATCTGTATATAAAAAATAAGCCTTGTTATCTTACGCAAATGCAAATCCGTATGCATTATGCATAAGAAAATGCATGAAATTGCACAATGAAAGACTTTTAACGATAACAGCAGATTAATGTTATGATGTACTAAGTTAGACAAACTCTTTTCTCAATATGTGATGAAACTAATTCAAAATAATATAATTTTCCTGCCTCCCAGTCCAACTAAACACTCAAACCATAATATATAAACACAATGACATTTTTTAAGCTAGAGATACAACCAAGGGAAAAATATTCAGAACACTCGAAAAGAAGTCTTTTTTTGGGGTCAATTCTGTTCTTTTATAAATCTATAAGTCTATAAATCACTCCATTGATTAGCTACATAATACATACATAATACTGTTGGGTCTTCTGGCTCAAGTCTACTCTGCAAACCAAGAACCAAGCAAACATGAACAAGCAGCTTTTTGTTCTTATGCTCCAAAAATCTGAAATAAACTCCCTGAAAGCTGTAAAACTGCGGAAACCTCTGGTCTCTTTAAATCAACATCAAAAAATCTATTTTTTGCAATGGCCCTTGACTGCAGGTTTCTTCCTGTTAAAAGGGAGTTTTTCCTCTCCACTGGCACAGGAATTCAAAAGTTCAAATTTCAGGTAAACAAATGGACAAATGACTGTCAGTCTCTTTTATGACAAGAATCATAAATAATATATAATTACATTCCGTATCATTAACATAGCACCATGTCCAGATTGTTCAAAGGCTTAGAGAAAAAAAATCTTTTACCTCCGATGTTTACCTTTTCCAAAAATCTGAAAACAGGACAACAAACCTGCAAAAGCAAAACAAATTAAAGATTTGCTTACACAATAATATGTGTGGTTTCCTGTGAATTTTTGCTTTTCTTTGTTAAATTTACCCCACATCCACAGCGCATGTTTTAATTTTTTAGATACCTGTTTGGGTGTCCCACGTTCAGACAGTAATGATGATTCACTTTAAATTTTCAGCTGTCCGTTTCAGGCTATAAACAGCATGCTGTCGTGGATCACAGATGATGATGCCACCTGGATGCACACAAAGAGACTATTGTCCTCATTACTAAAGGATATAAAAACAGGTCCTGGGTAAGGCTGGGGCTTTGCAGCGTTGTGTATTTCACTCAGTGGGAAGTTGCTCATTGCTAACATGCATCTTGCTGAGTAAGTAGTTTTGGTGAGTCGATGAGCCTACTTTGAAACAGTTTTCTCATAAAATGAAATCTGCAGTTTTATTTTTGGCTCTGGAATAGAGCATATTGCACAGAGAGTTATAAGCATGCAGTCTAAAATTAAATTTATTTTTCATTATAGCATAGCTTTTTTTATTATTGCCACTTGTTCCTAAAAGACATCCTTGGTCGTCCCTACAGAGAAGAAGAAGCCTAGTTTGCCCTGCTTGTCCTCCTTCCTCGTCTACATCTCAGCAGTGCTAGCTCATTGACCTAGAAATCTTTCAGCACTTTCTCTGGCACAATAGATCTACACTCGCTTCAGTGGAGTTTGGCTGTCTAAGGTTATGAAAAGGGTTTAGTGCGTTTGGCAATGACGGTGGGTTGCGGCTATATTAATAGAAAGCCCAGTTTGCAGCGTAAAGAGGTGATCTTAGCATAAGCTGTATGAAAAACAGCAAAGGTGACTCTCATAACAGATCAATCATGTAGACGCTGCATGTGAAATGACAGGTAAAAATGCAGAGTTGCATGTGTGTCAGTGTAACCTTCAATTCAGAGGGGGATCAAAAACAGCAGGACTCCACTTTACATCTTGAAACTCTGCGACCACAAACTTTGATGGATTTTATAAAGATTTTAGGAGACAGAACAAGTCATGATTGTGAGGAAAGCAGAATTTAGTGTGCATTTGGATTCACACCCATATTGTTTACAAATTAGCTCAATCTCCGATAATTTAAAGAAAAGGATGTCTGTGAAAATACATTTTAAGGTTTTACCCCAGATTTTCCTATGAATCTCACTCTAGATTCTGAATAGACCATTCTAAATCATACATATGTTAGATTTAAGCCAATATCTTGTAGCTCCACAGAACATCCTGTTCCAAAAAAACTGCTTACCTGAATACAGAAATACCAAAAATTAGATTTAAAAAGCAGTTTAAGAATAACAGGGAACAAAAATAAAATCTAGATTTTTGGAAAAACAACTGAATTAAACGTGTAAATATTTACAAAATGCTTCCACTTATTTTTGCAAAGGTGCGTTGGATTCGTTTCCCAGCTTGTCCCAACTCCCAAGATACAAAATACTAGCCTATGAACACAATTGCTTTTATATATGCATGATATTTTTGTTTTTGTTCTTTTGTTGTTGTTTTTGTGTAAATAAAACAAGATAAAGAAATTGCCTAATAAAAAACATAAAGAATCCAAGCTAGAACCAGCGTTAAGGCCAACTTTATGTGCATAAACAAAGAATTTTACTTTGGTTTACTAAACATATACAGTTATTAAAACAATATATATTTATTACTTTCCTAATTCTGAAATCTAAAATGCATTTTTTTAATCAATCATACCTTCACAAAAGAATAAGAATGTGGTTAAAGTTTTCTATACAATTTCATTGGAATTTTTTTACCTTTCATTTAATTCAATTGTATTACTGTTCCTTATATTTTTCCTATGGAAATAAAAAAGTGCTATAAATCCACTGGAATTCAGTTCTTGGCCGATGCGTTTGAGTATTTTTCAATAGAAAGACAGTTGCCTAAACAATTCTTACCCAAAGGTAAGAACATATAAAAAAGTTTTTTGTTTTTTTTGTTGCAGAAACATGATCTCACACAGGCTTTCTCTAAATCCCACCTCTATTTTGAGCACATATATTAATTGGAGGGAAAACACATCGAAAAATATATTCAGTTCAACAGTGTGAAAAAAGGTTTCTCTAACTGCACCTTCTGCCTTTAAAGCAAACTATATTATTTGTTTGTTTCACGTTTGTGTAGAAATCCTTCATTTGTAATCTCTGTACTCTTCCTTCCAAGTCTAAAAGCTACAAAATGCAGCAATTAAAAAGGCAAGTGGGGATTTATCCGAATGAATCAGGAAATTTCTCCAGGATCATAGCTGCTCACTTGAACTTCTCCATTGATTAAAACGTTAAAATAACTGAAACTATGAATTTCTAGATTATTTTACCTATATGGACACTGGTAGAGGAAGAAATATATTTTAAAATAAACAAAAACAAAAACACAAGTTCTCTAGACTGATAGTAAATTTCAATGTGTACGATTATAAATTTTAGATGTTTTATGCCTCTTCAATAAATATGGAGCGTTCTTTATAAATTCAAGATAAAATTATGAGTGAAGAGAAGACTTTTTACAAAAGCAAAACAAATTTAAATAGCTTAAGTACTTTGGCTTGTTATGCATGATGAGAAGCAGCAACACTCCCACTAAAATGAAATGAGAATCTTACAAGCAGCCGAACAAATCTTTATTCAAAGTGAATTAATCAAACTTGTTCTCGATTTTCATCCGTTTACTTGCTTGAAACTGAGGCTATTAGCTTCAGTCTTAATCCAAAGCTGATGAAACCAGTGAGTATGTGTTTCCATGGCAATATGAAAATCCAGGAATGACCAGTATTTTAACATCGTGCAGTTATGTCACTGGTGATCTCTGTTTACTTTGACGTGTGTGTGGGGGTTGTACAGAGAGGATTTTAAATACCGGCTGATCTGCAAGCTCACTGCTGTGCACCTTCTGTGACTTCTTAGTGCCAAAAAAATAAGAGTGACCAATACTGTTGTATATGCAGCCAAAGTGGAAAAAAAGCTTTTATATCAAAACATAGGTTGGAAAGATATATGCAAAACAAATGTACTATTTTCCTGACCTTTATAATTGATTTTCAGCGTCTTTTTATTAAATCAGATCAATGTAAAATAATGCTGCAGAGCAGGATGAGGTCACTGGTGGTGGAAGAAGTTTATAGATTTTTCAGGTCGGTAAAAAGACTGTTCAAATGATACAAACACAACCTTTTGTTCGTATAAGTCATCAATTTCAAATAAAAGTAAAATGTGCAAAAAGACTGAGTCTTAAAAAAGGTCATTTGTCACCGAATCATTTGCTGCAAATTAAATTTGTTTGAACACCACTTTAAATTCAGTAATCAGTTCTGAGCTACATTTATTGCTTTTATTTTTTTTATTGCTAAGTTGTTTATTTTGTTTTTGTTTTTATTTTGGTTCATAAGATCAAAGGGTTTTAGATAATAAACATTAATGAAAAACGAGAAGAAGACAACAGTTTTCATGACATTTTGCAGCATTTCATCAATTTGAGTCTCAAATTGAACTAAAATAAACATATGTATTTTTTCATTTATTTTCCACCAAGTCAAGCAATAGTCTGCCTCTTATAAGCGTTGATGTAGTTCCTGGGATTATAAAAGGTCTGAAGGTATAGATGTGACGTCTTGGTGAGAAGTAAAACCAAATAATTGTGTCAAGATTTTCATTAATTTATCATCAAACAGCTCATTTAATTCAGTTCTCCTATTCAAAAAATGAAGCTCATTTTATGTAAATTTATTAAAACAAAGTTATAAACTCTAGACATGTATTTATGACACTGATACTTGACAAAGGGAGGGTTAAGCCCCAAAAGGTCACGGTTAAAGAAGCAGGCTATTCACACAGCGCTGTGTTTGAACATATTAATATTGATGAATGTTAGGTCATTAAAACCAATAAACAAGACACTGAGGATGATATACAGCCTAATCAGACAATTTAGATCCAAGGAAGCCTACAGGATTTCTAGGATGTTCTTAAGAACTGATGATGATGACTTTTTACAGTTTTAATACATTTAAAACCTACAACTGAAATGCTTTCACCGTGAGGCTCCTGGGGTGCTCAGTGACCTTTAGAACTACTGCTTCACTAACTCATGATGAATCCAGAGGGAAATTATTTCAGCTCTTTGGATTCTAAAGAACCAGATATACAGACACGAGTGACCTTTTTTTTTATAGATCACGTTTGGTATATAATCTTAAACCCAGTGGGTAAAGATGTTGTAGTATTTATTATATGTTGATACATGGCTAAGAAAAGAAATGCATTCATAAATAATTGAAATAAATAGCTTTAGGATTATAGAAGACACCACAGCCAGCAATGCAGATAAGCACTACAAAACTAAACTGGGTTTCTTTAACACCTCAGCAGAGCTGCAGGCTAATCACCACAATGCTGCACTGATGCAGAAATCCCTGAGCCTCATCTGAGTACTGAGGGCCTCCAGTCTACAACTCAAGGTTACAAACATTTTTGTACTTAGCTCTTCATTATAGCTTGTTTTTAGCCTTGTGTATTTTTTTTTGAAATTGTCAGCAGAACTGAGTTTTGGGTTTTCATTAGCTGTATCAAAATCGCTAAAAACAATTGTTCTATGTATGAAATTCACTGATTTCAATTAAGAGAAAAAAATCTCCCCTTCAGTACCCGAGTACGTCAGAACCAGAGGTGACAGAAGTGAGGATGTATAACAGAGAAATCCTGAAAATAAGGTTTATACACAAGCAAAGGGTTAATGTTCTGTGAAACCAGAGCATGATGTCTCACTTTTGAATGAGATTTATTGAAAGCAGAGAGTACCCGTTAAAGGTCAATTGCAATGCAGTGTGTGACTATACATCTTATTCTAATAATTTTACCTCATTTCAACCCTATTTGATAAGAATACAAAAAAAGAGAAAGGAGAAGAATGGGTAAGAAAAAAATGGGATAATGACAAATTGAACAGAGAAATGAAATACTGTAACACATAAGGGAGACAGAGGAAAATCACCTCAGCTCAGCTTCAATTACCATGCAAGTTTAAGAAAAAAAATATGATTAGGTCATTAAATACCCTGTGATACCAGGAGTAAGGAGGGCACCAGCTGCTAATGTAAAGTAAGAAATTATTGCTGTTAGGATCTGATCATACTAGTCTATATAATTAAGGAGCCGTGTCAAATTAAAAGTTTATGATCTCAGTTTCCACAAAAATAAGTCACTTCATGATTCATGTCTGGTCTCTTACACTTTTTTTTTTTTAAACATCTGCTCACTTACTCCCTATAAATACATAGGGTGCTGTTGCCAAGGTAACATCTCTATGGAGAGTTGGCCACCTGAATTTCAGACGATGCGGAAATAAAGGGTGAAGTGAGGTGTGCTGGATGTGAAAGTGCCAAAAGATCCAGTCTGACTTTGAGCTTTGATTTCTGTCCGTGAACACTGGATCCTCTGACAGACCACTGCATAGACTAAAAACAAGTTCCCAACTGACTGGATTTCTGATCTTACCGTCAAACCATAGGTGGGATTACTGGAAACATGAAAGGTATCGTAACAGGGTTCTAATTTCTAACTACTCGGATATGTATGATCAAGAAAACGCTTCTTTAGTGTTATCAGTCTAAGCAGAATTACCTGTTCTAAGATATGCATCACATGGTAAATATTACCCTGCCCTCTAGCGGCAATAGTTAGGAACTGTGCACGTTTTCCATTCAATTAATACCAGTAGAAAGCCAACATTTATTTCTAAATTCTTCTATGAGGAAAATGATTCCCCATCTATTACTCTACTAAATCAATAAGGAGACATTAAAAAGGTGTACAATAGATTCTCTTTATTATAGTGCATTTATCCGGTGTTACAGGACAAGTTTTTTTTTTTAAAAAAGCATAAAAATGAGAGAAAGAAATATATGAACACAAGTCTTATGTACATAAATGATCCTGCAAATTAAAGCTTCACATAAGACCAATAGGATGACAAAATACATCAAGTTCAAACACTTTCATTACAGTTCGGTATAATTTCAATTTCTTCTTCTATTTTTCCAACTTGAACTAAAGAATTCTGACATAGGTACAAAGATTTTTTTTTTATTCATTACAACTAAAAAAAACCTCAAAACATCTAAATGTCCAGTTGTAGAAAAACAACAATTAGGAACCCGAAGCTTCCTTCTGAGGTCAGTGTAACATAACTGCAGTCATCCTCACTCAGTGTGTACTGTTCAAGGTTAGTTTCATTTCCCGTAGCTGAATACCTGGGGGGGGGGGGGCAAATACATGTAACTAATCCGGCTTCCTAACCTTCACATTCGGTTATATGCTGGTGTAGAGCAATGGAGAGTGTTACTGCTTGCGAGTTCACTGCCATGGCTGAGAGATAAAACAGCTGTATTGTGCAAGCTGGTGGGGTTGTAAAATATGGGGTGAACTATTTCTTGTAAATAAACTGAGGAAGTACTCTGCCCTGAAGCAAGAAGCCAGAAGCGCTAAGTATGTCTTTGTAAGGCTGATTCATACACTTCCGATTCAACATGTACCATCAAACACAGCAATAACAAAAAAAGGAACTTTGTTAACCTACTGCAGACAAATCCATTGGGACCGTTCTGCAAATGATTTGGTCCAAAAAAAAGATTTTACTCAAAATGACAGCAACCAGCATCTCAGACTAAGATAAAACAGGCCATATGTAATAATAATAATAATAATAACAGCATAGTTAAAAATAACAGACCCTAGCCAATAGACTACTGTACTTACAAGAGCAAATTAAGCCTACTTCTAAATAAAAAGCCAGAGTGGGAGAAGGTTGACATAGCAGTTGGCTCTGTGGAGCTAAAACCCACACAGGCCTCAAGATACAAACCATGCAATAGTTAACACTCCTCTATATATGTAAACATGCGCTGCAACATTTATTGCCGTTACCAGATCCAGGCACGGTGGACCTTTTGATCTTTAACATGAGACAACAAATAACATCCAATTAAAAGACATATGAGGTCCAAAGCAATATGTAATATTTCCACCATTCAGACTTTCCCACATAAATTGGAATTAGATCCAGTTACATTCTGGTCACCAGGAACCCGTAAAATATAGAGTTAAAAGATAAAACCAAAGCAGTTTTTTTTAAGATTTATCTTTTAAATCTTAAAACTATACAGACAATATTTGTTATCGACTTCAACTGATCCAGGTTGTCAGGTGATAAACAGTGCACCATAGTGAGGTCCATAAGCTAAGAGGCTCTAGTGTGCCAGAAATGTCAAAATGTATTCGTAACCGTTTGGTTTTTGTTTTAGACATTCTTTGAAGAGGACGGAGCACTAAGCATCGTGCGTTGCTTTTTGCTTTGCAAGTACCAGCAGCCTTTGGGTGTGCTGGCACTGGAGGAATGAAAGGTGATTGAGAGTCAGCTGTGTTCAAGGCACAGCAGGACTGCTCCCACTTAGCTCCCACATACACATCCATTCATTCCAGAATATTTATACGAACACATACATACAGTACACGGATGTCGGGGCACACTGGCCAAAGCTCCAAAACAAAAATAAAAACATCAGGAAACAGAAGTAAAATGAGAGTAAAGAAGTAGGTGAATGCCCAGTGCAGCCTCCCATAAACACTGCAGATAGAGCTGACAGATGGGAAACATGGAGCAATGGATCACTTTGCGTTTCTTAGCTGGCTTGAAAGCCAGTCCAGACCCTCGTACAAACCATCGCCACTAGTAGCGCATGTGGCCTGGATGTACCAGTTACGGTGACGGAGGGAATGAAGGCTCAGCTTGTCGGTGATCTCGGCTGCATTCATGGCGTTCGGCAGGTCCTAGAAAAAGCATCACATGTAGAAAGATTTAGATTCTCACTGGAGTTCAAGGGCAAACCTTCCATCATCACTTTGGATTTATTGCAACCTGAAACATGCCGACTACCCAAGAGTCAGAGGTGATTAGACCAAGGTCTGCATAATTACTTTCACTGTTTTCAGACCTCTGAACCCAGAATAACCAACCTGTGATTCATCTGTAATTAGGATTCTTTTCATAAAGGGTCTCTGCATGAGCTGTGATCAAAACAAACTTCTAAAGATGTAAATACACCAGATGGGTTTACAGCCCTGCTTATGCACATATTAATAAAACCAGAACTTTACACCAGACGCTGTCAAGTACATTCCACAGCTACAGGTTCCTGAGCAGAGAAGAACTTTACAGCATGGACAAGTTCTTCTCTGTTCAGAAACCCACGCAGAAGTCTGTATCTTGCTTCCATCTGATTAAAAATACCAGATTTTACTTTGTCACAACTATAAAGAACTTCTGATTGAGTGTAGAGGAATGAACAACTTCAGGTGTAACACATTATTTTGTAGGAAAAACACAGAGTAGAAGGTGAATCTCGGCTTTCCTTCTGCGGGTTGATGAGGTATTTGCAAGAGGAATTTTGACACTGGATATTATTTTCCTGTTTCTTCCTTCCCACCAGGCGCACATACTTGTCTGAAATTAGAACCCGAACCTAAATCCTTAGCACAATGCAGAATGCATATGTAACCTCTGTGACCCTGCCGCTTTACTTCACTGTAACACCTCTGGTGTATTTTCCCCTTGACCATGTTAAAGACTTACCTGTTTATTAGCAAACACAAGCAGCACTGCATCCCTCAGCTCATCTTCAGCCAGCATTCGCATTAGCTCCTCTTTCGCTTCCCCCACTCGCTCCCTGTCATTACTGTCCACTACAAAGATGAGACCTGAAAAAGGGAAAACCAAAAGGACAGAGGTTAATAAAGGTCTCTGAATGTTAAGAAGACTTCGCAATAAGAGGAATAAGACATGAGCGACATCATTTACCTTGTGTGTTCTGGAAATAATGCCTCCAGAGAGGTCTGATCTTGTCCTGGCCACCAACATCCCAAACCGTAAAACTGATGTTCTTAAACTCTACAGTCTCCACATTGAAACCTCCAAACAAAACAATAAATGATATTCAGAACTAATACCACGTGTAGGCATCAGGTTACAGAGACATAATAATAATGATGCAGGAGATGACCCACCAATAGTAGGGATGGTGGTAACAATTTCTCCCAGTTTGAGCTTGTACAGGATGGTAGTTTTACCAGCAGCATCTAGTCCTACCATCAGAATTCGCATCTCTTTCTTCCCAAACAGTCCCCTAAAGAGGCTTGAAAAATTTCCCATCTTGGCTTACCTGCAGGGAAGCAGAAAAAAATGGTGTGAAGACTTTGAAAGTCTGCTGTTGAACAGAAACTGAGGCTCCACTAAAACTTTCTGCTCTTGTGCATTTTTAAGTGTTCAAACTTATGCACCACATCCTGTAGCCCCAATTCGTCGGTTTTACTTTTAAAGATGTTTTGTTTCCTTTTTTATTCTGCAGGCCAATGAAAATGTAAAACACACTGTCATTGCTTGACTTCCTTAAAGCCCATTTCTAATACAACAGCTAAATAGTTGCTGTTAGATTAAACGCATTTCTTTGAAAAGTGACAAAGACACAGTTATGGGGTGAGGCGCTGCTGCAGGGGTAGGAAGTGTGACCGTATACAGAGGCCTTGGTCCTCGATATGACCATGGATTCAAATCAAATCCTGTCCTTTGCAGCATGTCTTCTCTCCACCCCCCCTCCTATCTGTCTGCTTTATAATAATAAACAATAAAGATCACTAATCGCAGAAAAAACAACACACAAATCAAAAAAAGAAACAATTCATGTCTGATAAAACCCTTTATAGAGTTTATCTTTATAACCAGTGGAAGTTTAACTTAGGCTTCATTTTTTTTAAAGATAAAATGTAACATAACAGATCTTGCATTTATTAGATTAATTGTGAAAAGATTTTTCATTTCAGGTCATTTCAGCACAGAGTACAAATACATTTCACTGTTAGCATTTTTTATTCTTCAATAAGGACATGCAGATAGGAAAATTGGGGCCGATACCAAACATTAATATTGTGGTTATGGACAATAGTAGACTCTATACATCAACGAGACTAAACTGCTGGCAAAGCTTCTCTGCTTTAGTAAAGAGACCCTACTGTCCTGCGCTGCAACACTAGTGCTGTCAAATGTCTAAATACCAAAGAGTCGGTCCTAAACTCAAGCTGCAAGGAGATGGAAGTAAACATCTCTTATTAATAGGGTTTGGCAATATGCACTCACAGGTGACCTTATCGTGATAATGACAAAAATGGCAATTAAATAAAACCCCATTACTTTGCAGTCTTTCTTAGCTAGTCGTGTGGTTACTGTTTACCACAGCCATCATAGCCCCACAATCACAGATAATAATTACCAGCTTCTTCAGGGAACCAGTGACATAAAGAAGCATGATTTTTATAGCTAAACAGATTGTAGTACACAGCATTTCATCATATATTTAATCAGAAATCCTTCCTGTATCGCTGTATAATAAAAGCTAAATCACTGTCCTCCACTAACTGTGGTCAGTTGAATTTTACCAAACTGCATTGCTACATTTTGCTCTACATATATTTATAAAAACCTACAATTTCATTGTCTGGGCATGTGACAGAAAAAGTGATGCAGTGCGGGTTTTATAAGCTGTTGAAATGAAGCTAAGAACTGGTGTTAGTGGTATGGTTGTTGTTTTCAGGGTGTTTGTCATCAGCTATATTAGCAATATCAGTACATCCTGTACATACAAGTACAAACTGTTTTTACTCTGTAAAGCACTTTGGGTTGCTGCATGCAGGAAAAAGCACTTTATCAATAAAGTTTGATACTTAACCTACGAGTATCATTTGGTCGTCACGTTTGGTCACACGCCAAAAGCAAGATGGACTTCCGTTTTTTTGAAGACAGTAGGCTGACACTATGCTGTCAAATGAGTTGCACATTAATCAAGCTCTAAGAAGCAACAGGCATATAACAAAAGGCCTGAGTTATCTTAGTTTAAAAAATGCTATAATCATGATGGGAGTGCCCTGAGGTGTGCTACATTTTAGGCAACAATGAAAGAGTGTTAGCACTCAGAGTAAAACTTACAAAGCCTTGACACTAAAAAGATATAACAAAACCCGAATTAACCAGCAGCACAACAATTACTCAACTGGTACAAAGCTTAACACCTTAAGCAAGGATAGAACACTTAAGAAAGAATAATTCAGAGTTTATTTGAAGTCATTTTTGGTCAAACATGAAACTCTTTTTTTCAACCACTTAATATATACTCCTATGATAACTACATTTAACAGGATAGTACAAACTTCAGCTGTTTTTTTTTTTTTTCAAATCCTGACAGACATGCTCATTTACAAACAAATATGTTTATTCACAGAAGATGGCGCTTTCAGAATGCCTTAAAACAAGTGTGCGTTTTTAAAGTGGAACTCAACCCCATGTTAAAAGAATATCCCACCACCAAGGCAGTTTTTGAGACAAATTAACAGAAAACCCCCAAAGGCCCAATTTTATACTGTTTATCTACACACTTATCTTTAAATCAAAAACACAGAAAGGTAGAGCCGATATGATTAATAATATTACTGCAAAGTAAAGTTCAACATAACGGGCTGTTAGACTAAAAGTTGTCAAAATTACACTGAAATTAGGCTGATTTTTTTTTTACGCGACAGCCTTGTTTTTGAAGAAGTTTCTGTTCTAATCTGGAGATATACATTACAAAACTGCTTGACCTCAAGTCATCACTTTGAAAATGTGCCATTTTGACAGTTCTAGGCATGTGTAGAGAAAACACTGAACCTAGATATGCACACCTTAACAAAGGTGTGCATATCTAGGTTCACAGTTTTCTCTATCATTATCCAACGGGGGGCACCCCAACAGGCAAGGAGACCACCCACCACCCCCATGCGCCTAATACCATGCCACCTTCAGACTCACATCGAGTCATGTGCTCCCACACGCAGGTGAACACATCCGTTCCTGCCAGCAGACAGAGAGGGCAACGTCTGAAGGCCAGGTTTGTAGGGAGGTTTTGAAAGATTTCTATACAGCTGGTTCGTTATGCCGAGCTGGACGGGTTCATGATGAGAGGATTTATTTTGTATGGCATAAAACACAGCATGGTTGAACCCCCACCCCATTCAAATAGCAAAGGGTAGATTTGAAAAGCCCCTACCAATAAAAGAAGAAATAGAAAAGAAGAAAGAAACAGGGGCCGGTTGACTAAACAAATATGCTAAATAGAAAACGAATGGAGCAGAAAAAATATATATATTTAACATGGTTCCTCGTCTTTCTTTGTTTCCCTTAATTTGGTGATATCTACAGGGGCTAAACTTAACTCGCTTATATGCTCTCAAGATGGGATTTTTCTTTTTAACAATTTATTGTTTTTCTGACCGTATACAAATCTCAATTTGTCTTTAGAGATATACAGGCTTAGATTTAAACACATATTACTTTTCTGTAGAAAGAAGCCTACTAAAGCCTCTAAATAAAATTATGAAGAACAAAAAAAAAATGAATTAAGACAAAAAGAGTTACAGTAGTAAGTACAGTACAGTACAGTTCATGTACCAGCAGATACCACTGATTCCTGTCCGTATATTTTTTTAAACACTTGAGTTTTTCTCATTCTAAAATAACTGAAAAACATTTTACAAGGATTAAATTGTAGGAGAAAACCATTTATACTACAAACACAAACATAGGAGGAGCTGCATTTTTAGCATTATTATAATAACAGTAATTGACAACTAACACCGAGCAATTTTCTTTAACGTATTCATACGCAAAGCCTCCTCAGCTGACTAAAACTGCCACGAAACCTAAGCTTAGCTTAACAGAACAATGACGAGTTATCTTACAGTTGTTATACCCTTGTAAGTCACTTGTTACTCTAGATTAAACTATAATTGAGAGGAAAATCGTAGTGAAAAACTACATTTTAGGAGTGACGCTGAAATAAAATACAGGCATATTAGGTTAATATATTAGCTAATGACTGTTAGCTTGCTAGCATACAAGAATTCACTATCGTTAATAAGTTACTGGTAACTAATTAAAGATTCGTTGGTAAAAAAAAACAAAACAAATCAAGCAAAAGCTACCACATCGACGAAAGAAATGTTAAGATTGAGGATATAACAGATTATTAAATGAATGAAAACACACCAAACCATTTACTTCTGCTGAAGTTAAAGAAACAGCTAACGAACTCTAAGCGTCAGCATACGCCGTCTAGAAAGACAGTTGTTTTCCCTAAAAACGTTCAAAGTCACGTGTTTTTACTTATAGGTTGATTGAAAATCGTCCCGTTTTCGCAAAGCTTTAATTATTTGAATACAATTTTACCTCGTAGACGTTTCTCGATCTTTCCTCTGTTAGTGCTCAAAGGGAAAATGGCGATTTCCGGTCGTCGTCATCCTCCCCCGCTTCCTCTTCTTCGTTGTTGTATTTAAAAGTAGACACAAATGTTAATGTTTCATTGTAACGACACCAAGAGGTGTGTAGCGGAAGGCATGCCAAATTCTCAGTATTAGTATAATTATAGTCGTCAGAGTACAGAGAAAAGCCGTTTATTTTAGCGTGTTTTATTAATTAGTGAATTCTCTTAAGTTAAACTGTCTTATTTTCTCATTGTGGGACGATTCTTCTTGTGTTTATAGAGGGCAAACAGGATTCTGATGTTCATGTAAATTATGAGGAGGTTACCATTATGTCTCAAACCAATCTCTCTACATTTAATTAAATTTGTATCAAATAAAACATTGTGTGACATAAAAGCAACATTGCATTTAGGGAGTCTTGTCAACTGGTTTACTTGTCAATATATTTATATATTATCAAACTTCAGTGATGACTTGGATAGGTTGCAAGTTAACAGCTGAGTTTCTTGTTCCTTGGTTCTAATCCACCCCAGACTCTTTCTTCATGGAGTTTGGGTGGTATTTCTGTGCTTTTCTGGGTCTTCCCTGGATACTCTTCTTCCAACATGCAAAAGATGTATATTGCAAAACGTTTATATTTCTCGCGGGTCTGATTGTATATTATCACTGCACTGTTGTTGATAGACTGACTGACCTATCTAGGCTGTATCGTGTTCACCTACTAACCACAGCAGTTAGACACATTTTAGTTTTATACATTTATGTTATATATTAAATGTAAGAGACATCAAAGGTGGTCTCTTGGGCCTCTGTAGAAGTCTCATTGTGAGATTCCAAAAGCAGGTAAATCCATCGTGCTTGTTTGAATCTTTGTCATCTATACTAAATACTAATCTCTGTTGTCTTGTTCCTATCCAAAATACAATGATCCCCCCCAATATGGAGCAAACAACTAATTCCTCATGTTTAACCAGTAGATATCTTTTGGTTAAGTCATTGCAACTTTTGCACTTTACGTGTAACGTTGTAAAAAACAATTCCTTTTAAAAAGCAACGTTTTTTATTGTTGAAAACAACTTTATTTGCAGGATTTTATACACCAAGATTTTTCAGAGTAGGTATCAAAGTGATCATAGCTTTTCATCATTTTGCCCACTAGATGAGGCTGCATCCACAGCTGAACAGTTGGAGCTGCCTTACACACTCCTGCAATTACTCTTCATGGATCGTTTTACTCCTTACAGTATCTGGCATATTTACGCTTAAAGTGAATCATTATTTTTGTATTTCTCATTTCAAGTTACAGAGTTGTTCTTGATATAATTACATTCCAAAAGTATATATTCCCCTTGTTTTGCAATATGCTAATGACATTTAATCTGTGAACATCATTCCAGAATAGCTTTGCATTATACACACGCTAACATGTATACCAGTCTGCATGGCTAAAGTGTCTTAACTGAGCGAAATGAGAAACAGAAGAATAAGAAATAGGTGCGTTTATTCCTAAAAGTGTGTTTGCCTTCAAATGTGCGCATCTGTTAGGTGTTGCAGTGGGAGGAACATTCAGCAACAATGCTGAGAGACTCCATGGAGGGTGCGGCAGGATGATGCTTCCTCCTCCGGCCCTGCCTCCCAGCGGACCCAGTGTGCCATGCGCATCGATTTGACAGTCACTGTTCTTCATGTTGGGCCCCTTAAAGAGAAGCGCCGAGCAGACGGCACAAACTTTCTCTATTGAAGAGTCACCGAAATGAGGAACAGCGCCAACCCGGCACAATGCGCTCCAGGCTCCCAGGGACCGCCTGCCTATTGCGAACAATTGGACTCTGCATCCTCCTCACGAACACTGCGGCTTACTTTGGGTCAGACGGTGAACTTTTCCTTTAGACACTTTGCATATTTTGAATTAGTGTCAAAGTCCAGTCATTGGACTAGATTATAGCTTTATCTTTGAGCGTTTCAGGTAAACTAAATATGATGACTGAAGTTTGTTACTTAATTTATTATTTAAGTTGCTTATATTCGTTTTTTTTTTTACGTTTTCAAAACAGAATTTAAAAATAATTAAAAAAAATGAAGGTAGCATGAAACTTTATAAATAGTGGAGGATATCAGCTAATAAAAATGACCCTATCAAATTCATACTGGAAGGTTATTTTATTAAGATTATACTAAGCTAGATTCTGATAGCTATATTTCTTTTCTTTTAACTCATACAGCCTAACAGGCCGAGAGCCATTGGTGCTTTTACCGGGTCCATTTTCTAATGAAGCTCCAGCGGGGAAGGCCCATCTGAAGCAGTGCGAGCAAATGAGTCTGACCAGGCGGCAGAAAAGGATGTGCCGCAGGGAGCCCGGTTTGGCCGAGACGCTCCGGGAATCGGTGCGCCTCGGTCAGCTGGAGTGTCGCTATCAGTTCAGGAATGAGCGCTGGAACTGCACCCTGGATGGCCGAGGGAGTCTCTTAAAAAGAGGTACGCGCGCATTTTGGGGATTTCTTAACTAACCCCAGAGATAAGTGTGCCAAGATAGGCTGTTGGACTCTGACAATAACAATTAAACAAATTGCATTTTTACAATGTGAACAATTTCAGGGAAGTTCTTTAAGTAAATAATAATATTTAAAAAAATCTTTTTGTAAAGAGAAGGTAGTCTGCAGAATTAAGTGTGTAAAAAACACTATGAGCAATGCTTTTACCACCGGCTGCATCAGTGCAAAAACATATAATCAAACTTGCATGTCTGGCAACTCTAATAAAATCTAAATTGATGGTTTTTATCAATGCATGTGCTCACAAGCCCTATGTGAAGTCTTTTTTTTTTTACAAGCATATAACGTAAATTCTTGTGAAGTTTGGTGTTATCCATCATAAAACCAGCCTTAACACATTTATTTCCTCTGTTAATTATTCTTATTAAGATTGTTTTTATTTACTAAGTTTTTGTTTTCCTTGTATTGACTAAAAATGGTTACTTTTAGATACAGGTGACAAAAAGCTGCTTTATTGTCACAGACTTTTACTATTTTTTTTACAAATATATATATAAAATTGACCTTCCTGAAAGTCCGTTCTGCATGGCTTAATGAATCAACTAACGACACACACATTTAGCTCTATTGATTTAAATGAAAAAAGGTTGCAGATTTGCTGCGCAAACAAAATCCTGCATGTCCAGACTTTATGTATATGACTATCATTGTGTGGGAGAACACAAACAGGTCAGCACTGAGGTAATGAGGGAGTAGAGCTCCAAGAAATGTGGCAAACGACGTGGAGAGTGCTTGAGTCCTGTGGTTATTTTTATCTCATTCCCAGAGGAAAAGGGTGGTGTGATTACCCACTTTCATCTGGGAAAATCCTTCCTAGTCAAAATAACAATTAATTGGATGAAAATATATGCTGGTGACGACTTTGAGGGAAGCAAAATAACAGTGCAGAGCCGCAAGGAGAGGTCAGAAGAGGAAATTTGACACATGGAAGCTTGCAGGATTCCAGGGATAGTTACAAACCATGACAACATAATGACATTTTTGTAAACAAACTGGTTTAATTGCTTAATTACTGGAATAAAAATACATTTTTGGATTAGATAACTACCTCAGACATGAAATGACTTCACCAAAATGTTTTATATACTTTTGGCATAGTGTTATTTAAATTTTATTTCATTTTTCCTGCATATCCAGCATTTAAGGAGACCGCCTTCCTGCTGGCGGTGTCCTCTGCTGCTTTGACCCACGCGCTCGCCAAGGCTTGCAGCTCAGGCCGGATGGAAAGGTGCACTTGTGACGACTCCCCTGGGATCCAACACAGAGAAGCTTGGCAGTGGGGGGTCTGCGGAGACAACTTGAAATACAGCACCAAGTTCCTTAAGAAGTTCCTCGGCCAAAAGAGGGTCAGCAAAGACCTGAGGGCACAGGTTGATGCCCACAACATCAACGTCGGGATGCGGGTATGTTTCAATCAAAAAACCTCTCATTCCTTTAGCATTTTCTATAATCTGGGCAGCATTTTTACACAACACTTCAAACTCAAAGCTTCCAAACTTCCAGTCTCTCCCTTTTCTCCCCGGATTTGCTTCCATGTTTTGGCCTGGGTGGGTGAGGCAGTGCAGCAAGGAGACAACATGGCTGTGGGATCATTGGAGCCAGGTGTTCTCAGGCATGATAAAGCATGCTGTGCGGGCCAACAGAAAATTAAAGGTCTCATGTCGGAGAGAGCGATTATCACCATGGCCTCTTTTTAATATACGAGCAAGCATTTTTTTTCCGCACTTTCTGGATCGCTGTGCTCTTCATAAATCCAGCTAATGTTCATAACCACCCCTCTGAAGCTCTGAAAATAGGGAGCCTCAGGGTGCTTCTCCTGTGGCTCACACGAAAAAAAAAAAAAAAGACAGGCCTTTTGGGAAAGCAAAAGGCAAAACAGGAAGAAGTCTATCTTATCTCATCTTGAGTGAGTTAAAAGTTTTACACCAATGTGGCTGAAAGAGACCAGCAGTCACGTTTACAAAAAAACACAAGTGGCTCTGCTTAGCTCACATTAATGGTGCTCTGAAGCCCCCTGCGGGGGTTCATACCTGCGTGGAGAGGGAGGACCTGAGTTGAAGTTTTCAATCCAGCGCAGCCCTCTGGCTCTTTTAGTATGACCTGTCTCTGGCCCCTGTTAACAACAGCACCTCTCAGCCTGACTGATCATGCTCCCATCACTGACCATTAAGCACAACAAAGGCTTTGTCCTATTCATTCTAATGTGAAAAACTTCAGTTTATTGTTTCTTTATTTAATGTAATCTACCAATACTGAGAGGTGCATTATTGGGAAATCAAAGGGAAAATGTATGTGGTTCTCAAAATTATGTACAAATGAACCTGAGATAAATGTGGAGTACCTTAGTATTGGACCACTTTTAGAAATCTGCTAATTAGTAAAAAGACTATAAATGGAGCAGTTCTGTAAGTTTTAGTTTAAAGACTTGCTGAAGTTAGTTGTGAAATGTTATTTCCCTTTGAGATAAAGTATTTTTAAATTGAAACATATTTCTAAACCACTGTCAGAAGAGTGGCCAAAGAGTCCCAAAGTTACTGTGGGGGAGCTGCAGACCAGCCTAGCTCAAATGGGAGAATCAGCTCTGCACTACAGAAATCTGACATTTAGAAAAAGAAAGCTATTGTTAAAAGAAAGCCATCAGAAGCCGTCTGCCACCTATCATGGTAGGTACAGCAAACGTAGAGAAAGGTTCTTTGCTCTGATTAAACTAAAGCTGTGTTATAGTAGAACCAGATCTAATCTGGAATTTTTTTGGCAAGACTTGAAACTGATTTTTTCCCACAATGATCCTCACCCATTCTGGCCGTGTTTGAGCTATTTTACAAAGAGAGGTGAGCAAACGTCTCATCTCTGGATGTGCAAAGCTGTCAGAACCTTGTAGAGAGACACAGGCAAATCTCAAAGGACTATAATAATATAGAAAGTATTGCCTCAGTTCAGCTGGATAAAAGCACATGTGTAAACTCTTCATATTTGTGTTTGTCAAAGATTTTGAAAACCTTGAATCAGTTTTCTTCCACTTCATGATCATTTACTTCTTTCTGTTGGTCTGTCACATAGAAACAACTAAGTGTTTATAGAAAAGCTCCTCAAAAGGCCCACCATTCATAAACTGCTTTTTTTTTCTGTTGTTTTGCTGTTTTACAGAAATATTTAATCTTTTTTCTATTTTTTTAATCAGCATGCATGTGCTCAAACCTGGGCGGAGAGATTCTCCAGTCTGTTCTTCCTGTCTCCTCTGCCTCAGGCTTCCCAAGGCAAAGGAGACAGAAGGGAGACAGAAAAAGCCAGTTTCAACACATTGAGAAAAGAAATTTCAAGAGCTGTCTAAATGAGAAATGTGGAGTGAATGAAATACGACAAGCTAAACAGTCCCCCTCAATCCATTATGTCAAAAAAAATTTTAAAGGTAACCGACAGGCACATCTCCACAAAACCTTAACCCACCCTGCAGGAAACTGTCTCACTCTGGTCAGATAGACCCCAAAGATAAGAGGGCAGGTAATGAATCAAACTGAAAGAGCTGATTTTTTTTTCTTCTTTTTGTTCCTCCCATCTCAGGCAGTGAAGAGTGGGCTGAAAACAACCTGCAAATGCCACGGGGTCTCTGGCTCATGTGCTGTAAGGACTTGCTGGAAGCAGCTGTCCCCTTTCCACGACACTGGGCGGCTGCTGAAGTACAGATATGACAATGCAGTGAGAGTGCTGAGTGTCACCAACGCAGCTACGGGAGAGACTGAGCTCGCAGGCCCTAAACGCCACGGCCAGAGCCCCCGCAACACCGACCTGGTATACTTGGAGGACTCCCCCAGCTTTTGCAGGCCCTCCCGCTACTCACCAGGCACAGGAGGCCGGTCGTGCACCAAAGACACCAGCTGTCAGAGCCTGTGCTGTGGACGCGGGTATAACACGGCCATGCGGCTCACTAGCCTTTCTTGCCACTGCCAGGTACGCTGGTGCTGCCATGTGGAGTGCCAAACGTGCGTGAGGGAAGAGGAGGTGTACACCTGCAAAAATGCATAAAGAGATATTAAAAAAGGAAAGGAAATTATCAGATGAAGCAGTGGAAAACCTGAAAGAAACTGAACCTTGATCTTTCAGAGGTAGTCTGCTGCAGAATGTCACATCAAAAAAAATGTTGCAAATATATAAGACTTGCATGATATTTTGGGAGAAATAAAAAACAGAAAAGTACCACAATGATACTGCTGGTTCTGTGCTAATCATCAGCTTGATGTAAATGATGATATTTCCAAACTATTCTACTTCTCCTTAGCTGAATGCACTGCAGTCTCTCTGTTCTACAAAAGAGGGAATCAAGCTCCTTAAAACAGGAACCAGACTGAATCTTCCCAGCAGTACGAACTCTGATACTGTCTGTTCCATGTGGTATTTTTCCTCCCATATTTGACTATTTATTGTGCTACTTTCTAAGCCTTGTATACTGCTGCTTTGTGCATTAAATCTTATAATCAAGTGTTGCCATTAAGGCCATAAAGGAGTTGAGACGAATCTACCTGCCTGTCTCTCTGACTGCTGTGGAGAACTTTGAAAGTTCTGTTCTGGGTAAAAGCACTTAAGCTGCTCTTGCTTCAATGAATTGTTAATGTCTGGGTCTAATATGCTTAGATGGAATCACTGGAAGCTTTACTGGTGGCTAAAACCACCAATATACCTTATTAAGTGCGTTAACGAGGTTATCGTGTAAAGGAAGAAGCTTGGTGTTTTCAGTTGCTCTTATGGAAATGTCTATGGAAATCTCTACATGTGCTGAGCAGAACAAAGGGAGATTAGCACACTGATAGAAAAAGCTGACCACTTTCTTTGAAATTCTGCTTAATTTGGGAGTATGCCAGTTCTGTTTTTCTAATTGTTAGTATTTACAGAATCTACATTTTTCTATACTTTCAAGTGTAAAATCAGCTCACCAGAATATCTGCTCTTTAAAGTCCAAATTAGCCCCATCTTTGTTCTGTGTGCCTTTGAAGTGAATCAGTCATGCTCACTATTTTCCCTAATTGCTAATTAAAGAAAATGACCATTATTTACCCCCCCACTCCTTTCCCTTTGCATCCAACTCTGCGTCCATGTGTGCAGGTCGAAAGTGCACACCGGACCCCAAAGCGTCTGCTTTTATTGGGCTATTTCATGCTTCACTGGTTTGCCTCTGAACTGCAGATGAGCTATGAATATAACTCACATCAGGGCTCCAGGCATCTGACAAAGTGGAATCGTAATTTTTCTACCTCACTTCAACTTTTGGCAAATATTAATAAGATTTATGAGCTATGCAGAGTTTTCTTCTCTGTAGATACACGTCTTTCCCTCTGCATTTAGTTGAAATTTCATATACTAGATGTCTGGGCAAGTTTTGTTTTATTTTTATTTTTTCCTGAATGTGGAACTATGTTTAATCATTTTTCATTTTTGTTTTGGAACTTTTTTGCTTTACACATTTTATTTAAAACAAATAGATGAATAAAAAGACAAACATTTGTAAGACTGGCGTGCTTGCTGTGTTTTGCCTCGCTGCAGCAGGAAGCGACATACACACTCACATGCAGAGAAGAAATGAGTCTGATCCACCTGCCTGAAACTTGGTGCTCTGCATCATCAAAACCATTTCCTGCTAATGACGCTCTGCCCTCCTTTTCATCTGAAAATACTGTGGCCTCTCTGCATCTCCCTCAACCGCAAAGTAAACAGTAAAGGGGTGAGTGGGTGGATGGGGGACATGCATACAGGTGTTCTGCCTCTGGCCAGACAACCAACTACGATGACAGCCTTAATGACGACGATGACAAGGAATATGACTCTTTGACCCCCAGATTGCACACAATAGACCGGCCCACAAACACAACATGAACAGTTTACATCCTATTATCCCTGAATCATAACTTTCTACCCGTTTGCATGAGTGCATCTGTACATAGGGGCCCATTGAGTGGAGTATTTAAAACAAGCTCTTGTGTTTTTGATGTTCCTCTCTAATCATGATGATTACACACATTGGTCTTTATTAAAACATCAATTTGAGACCACTTGTGAAGTGAATTACAGATTTACAGTAAGGTATCACTGCGGCAAATTCCTCCCCATGTCATAACCCTACTTTTTTATTTTTAACAGGTTTTTCTATTTTTGAGGCCACAAACCTTAAAGAACACAATGCTGCTCATTTCAGCCCTGTTATAAAAATGATTTTTATTTAATGAGAACTTCAGTAGTTTAGTCTTTAAAGCTACTTATCAGACTTTTTTGTTAAAATCAAACTCTGTTTATTCTATGTTTTCTTTAAAGGCTTTTACTGGTATTATGTACCTTATGCATTCAACAACGTAATTTAGCCTATTGTGAGAAAACAATGGGGATAATTAAAGGAATCTCTTATCTTGTCTTGTCTTGTCTTGTCTTTTCTTATCTTATCTTATCTTATCTTATCTTATCTTATCTTATCTTATCTTATCTTATCTTATCTTATCTTATCTTATC
>JAUZNJ010053337.1:0-15214 GCA_034780135.1 Jordanella pulchra | reverse complement strand
AATGCTTTAAGAAGACATCGAGGATGTCGTTCCTGCTGTTCTAGACAGCCTGCAACTCGCTTACAAGAAGAACCATTCACTTCGCAAAGCTCTGAATAATTCCACGAAATTCAAAAAGGCAACATAACTTTGCCTTTTCTTAAGGGCCCCATCATAGTTCCAAGCCCTCGTGGCCCCATCATAGTTCTAGGCCAGGGGTGTCAAGCAGGTTCCAGAGAGGGCAGTGTGGTTTTCTTTCCAATCAAGCAGTAGTGCACCAGGGTCCATTCATCTCATTAAGTCATGTTAGGACTGAACTCACTTGATGTGATAACTTAAGTCTTGTGTGCTACTGCTTGGATGGAAAGGAAGTCAGCAGCCACAAAGTCCTTCCTGGAACCAGTTTGACATCCCTGTTCAAGGTTATTCAAGATCTAGGCCAAGCATGATGATTGCAGTTCAACAAAAGCCAGTTAATCAGCTATCAATGGAGATCAGCTGTGCTGTAGTAGGAAAACCTCTAAAACCTGCAGGACAGCAGCCCTCTAGGACCAACTTTGGGCATGCCTACTCTAGGCCAGGGTTTCATATCCTCGGTCCTCAGGTCCCACTGTCCTTCATGTTTTAGATGTGTCTCTACTTAAACAAACTTGATATAAATGATTGTATTACCTCACCAAATGCTGCAAAAGCCTGTTAATCACCTTTTCATTCAGATGAGGTGTGTGGAGGCAGGGAAACACCTAAAACACGTCAGACAGTTGGCCCTGAGGACCAGCATTAAGAATCCCTGCTCTAGGCAATTAAAGCCCAAGCCAACGGACCTCTGGTCAGAGATCAAGCTTCTCAAGTTGCCATCACTCTGGCCAAAGCCACAGCCTCTCACTCCTTGTCCAAAGACCAACTATCTAAAGTCTCTTTTGTTGATTCTACCAGTTGCATTGTTGGTCCCCAAGAGTGTAATAACACTGGCACCCAATAATTTTTCTGCACTCCTTAGTACCAAGTACAGCAATAAATCTTTTATTACTCAGAAACAGGAGCAGTCCATCGAGCATCTTGATTACAGTGGGCTGGATAAAAGGCTCGAGAGGGATCTTTCTTTGCAGGAAGAAGATCATATCATTGCGAATTTTATATATATATATCTACATCTTTACTTTTTACCATCTTCTTCCACGGCCACTGTTGTCCAAATCCTTGTCTTGAAATATTTGCATTTGCATTGCATTGCTGCTGTCTGGATACTGGTAGTATGACAGGCACTCCTTAGGGCTTCAATCTAGGCCTCTGTTTCCCAATGTGGGAGCTCAGACAGCCCAGCCTCGTCTATTACCTCTACTTTGACTTGAATGCCCATCGTCTCTACATTAACATTTTGGAGGGAGGAGCTTATTGCTTGAATCTCTTCCATTACAAACAGTTCTAACTGATTGGGGTGGTTTAATTGTGTTGTAAATACAGTATCTTTTTGAGCATACTTTAAACCCTATGAACAAATTGAACATCTTTAAATCTCGATGCTGGTTACCATATCCATCCCCTTATGACAATAGGAACCATGATGGATCATGACATAAAACTGAAATCAGCTAAAACTGGTTGTTTGAAAATGACGATCAGTTTATTGCTTCCCAAGGGGTCCCCATTGTCATCAGATCTCAGTAGAACAGACAACCTTTAGGGTGCAGAAAATTTTCTTCTTGGTTATACAACATACAAATCTGAAGCAACTGCTTGATGTTAGCATGTCAATAGTGATGAAAATTAATGAATGATGTTTCCAGCATCTCGACCAAAAAGAATCAAGGTAGCCTGCTCCCAGCAAAGTGTGCCTAATAAACCGGCCAGTCCTTTTTCCCAGTGTTATTATTTTTTTTTTTGTTCTTAAGATTGCTTACCAGGTTACACAATGGCAAAGTAACACAAATAAAGGCTACTCAACATTTAACTGCCAAAACATTAGAGCAATCTTTTGGCGTAGAGCCAGAAGACTTACAAGGCACCCAGTCTGTAACTAATCAGAACCAACTGGTGGGAGTCTTGTCCCGCGAGTGGAGCTGAGCTGTGTAAAGAAAAAAGTCTACACGAACGGTTTAAAAATGGAGATAAATTACTTTTTTAAACAGTGAGTAGGGAGTATACATTAGAGGAGAGATAGTGTTTAAAAATATTGAGGATTTTTCAGGCAAAGGAAGAGGCTTCTGTGATGTGATTCATACTGCATGTCAAAAAGCAGCAGGGAGGAGACCCTATGAGAACACGAGAAGAACAGAGTGGAGAAGGGGTGGAGTGGGGAAAGAAAAGCCGGCCCCTCTTACACCACCTCGGCTCTTTGGCACTGAGTGTCAGCAAAAAACCTCTAATGTGATCAAGATGCAAGCTTTCCATGGACGCCTCGCTGCTCCTGGCTTTCTATCTGCCTTTGGCTGCTTCAGCACTTGTCCAGCAACCCAAGGACGAGGGTTTCGACTGGAGTCCTGAAAATCACCCTTACTTTTTCCAACTAAGGACTGGATTCAGAGTGCGCTTTCACATATTATGTCACTTGGAGAGAGTTGGATTAATATTTCCTGAAATGCGGAGGAATTTCATCTGGTAAATGAATGAAAAGGAAGCCCATGGATCTCTCTTGATAACTGTTAAAACTTGTTTTTTGAAATATATGTTCCGATTTCCGATTGGAAAAAGAATTCAGATGCTAGATTTTGTATAGGATGCTGTGTCATGTTTGGAGAATGTACAAAAAGTAAATCTGAGGATTTACCTACAGAGGGGATTGAAGACTGCATATCAGTGGTTGGTTTAATGGGAATCAGGAATATGTAAATAAGTTTAGAAAAAATATTTCTGTCCATACTATAAATAATAATTACATTAAACTTCATGCCTAATAAAGCAGATCATTTCCCGGTTTCTTCCTGAAATAGGAACTTTTTAAAAAATGTATGATTTCTTAAAAAAACTATCAGTTGAGAAAAATACTGATTCATTTTCTTAACATTTTTACCTTTTCTTTTGTAACTCAGTTTATCAGTCACATTGAAATACTGTACATACGGTAAACTACAGCTTAAGCAATATTTTCTGAAGCATATTTAAAACAAAAGCCATGAGCCTACATAAAATCATTTATTCTGTTAGGTAGCACTGTTAATCTTACTAGGTGGTGGACTTCAGCTGACTGTCAGATGTTGTAGTTTCCTTCATCTCTATAATTTCCTTTTTTTAGAAGGTGATATGAGAGTTCTGCTGTCAACATCCTAAAAGGGGAGAAAAGCTTCAGAATCTTTGCTTTGTCAGCTTTATCCGCTATAAAAATCTCAAAGCAAAAACATCTGTTCGGTCTCAGTGTAGCTGACTGTAGCCGGCAAGCTGCAGAGTGAAAATCAGAATGACATTGTTTTGAAAACATTTTAGTTTTCACTGTATCATCATCATAAAGAGGCTCCTTCGCGTCTTATACTTGTCCACTTTATTTCCTGTGTTGCTTTGAATGCAGAACAGTTGCAATCCTCGAACTTTCACCCACTGTTTCCTGTTAACTTGAGAAGCAAGGCTTGATTTACCATACTGTCATCTGGACATTCAGTTACTGTAAACCTATAACTGGTGAGAACTTGATGTTTGTTACTCCTATGTCTCCTCTCGATTACAGTAGATCTGTTTATCTAATTTAGCCAGCAGCCCTATGGGATAGTGCTTTGCCTTCCGTTATGGCTGTTGCTTTACGGAAAAGAAGTTGGGAGGAACATGTGACTCACCCATCGGGTTTACAATATAGCTACGATGATCTGGATCTGGTTTGCTGTCATGGAGTTGACAGAGAGGGTCTTTGGGTAGGCTCTGAGGCTTTGAAACAGGGTCGGCGGACGAGGTGTGTCTCTATGCCGGAGGGCTGCCAGCTGACTTCAGATGACTTGGCTCAGATGCCTTTGGTTGAGGCCTTTGCTGTTAAAGATGTCAATGAATCAGGACGCTTGAGGCAAACTAAAAACAATGACGATTCTCTGTTAAAATTCCAGGAGTCAGTTCTGGAGTTGGTGGCTCCTGAACTTCCACAGAGGAATTCCATATCCGCACATCTCCCTGCCCCAAATACAGGGATTTCTGCAGCCTTATATTGTTACTCGAACAGTACGATTTCTAGTGTTAATGCTTATTTTGCAGCTGATAATCAGAATATGAAAACTGTCTACAATAAAGGGGTAATTGGCACAGAATGTAGACAGGGTTGCATCTTCAGTGGTGATGTCTTAAAAGGCCTTAAAGAGCAACAATACATTTCTATCTCTTCAAACAAGGGGCCTCCGTTTTCTGAATCTGCTGATGAGCAGCCTGGCAAACTTCCAACCCATCAGCAGACAAAGGAGAGCCACACAGAGAGTTACAGCAGATCTCCTGAAATCTCTGATGTCACACTGAACCATGGCACTGCTGCTGAACAGGAACCTCAAACCAACCGGGCAGATGTTGAAGGAACTATTTCCACCTCCGACCAAGCTTCTGGAAGGGAACTGTTCTTTACGCAACAAAATCCTGCCGGTACAATGGAGGGTGGTAATGAACTGCCACTGCCTAACAAGACTTTGGAACAATTTTTGACTTTTACAATAGCTGAAGAATGTGACAATGGATTTACCAAAAGCCAGAGCACAGATTTTGTTAACAAGTTGACCGGACTGAATGACCTGGAAACAAAAAGTGAAAATAAAGGACACGATTATTTAAGAAGTGTTGAAGGCGGGCAGGACTATTCTGACCATGCAGTGGAGTTAGATCAGCCTGATGACTGTGAAATCTCTAAGGACATGGGGAACCTTCTCACATCTGCCCAACAGGAACTTCAGACTGACTGCCCAGAGGTTAAACGGATTATTTCCAACTCTGTCCAAGCTGGTGTAGAAGGCCCTGTTTCTGTGCTGCAAAATTCAGCTGATAGAACAGAAGATAATACATCACAAATGCAACCAGTTGTGACACTTTCATTAGATCAACAATACGACAAAAGTTTTACTCAAAGCTGGAGCATGGTTTCTGCTCACAACCTGGATGGACTGAATGACTCAGAAAGAAAAAATCCAGGACACAGCCATCACTCAAGAAACATTCAAGTGGAGCAGGATTCTTATAACTGTGCTGCGGCTTTAGGTCACTGTAATGATTGTGAAACACTTAACGAGACACTGGTTGAGCCACACAATGTTGCAGCAACAGAGGAGAGCTGGTCTCATTTGGAGGAAAATGCAGAACATGGAGAACCTGCCAACACATATCAGAATAATATCAAAAATCAGTGTTTGACATTGATCAAAACTGCATCAGCTGAATCCCAATGTACTGGAAATGTAGAAAGACAGTCAATGCAGACAAGAACCCTTTGGTGTGCAGATCATCAAGATGTGAAAACTTCTTTAAGTCAGTCAGTGGATAACATGGTTCAGAGTTTATTACCTAAAGAACTGACTGTTTGCAAGGATGCAGACATACCTCTGACTGTTGAAAATACCTCTTCAGAACAGGTGACGGTTCCAGGGATCCTCTTGGTTAAGGCAGATCACGACTCTTTGGTAAAAGCTACAAAGAAAAAAACTGTGGTTGATATTATTGATTATCCAGTTTATAACATCCATCTGGATAATAAATACAAGACTACTGAGCAACTGATGAACCCTCCCTTCCTCTCTAAAGAGGTCAGTGAGTTGCACCATGGCAACCAAACCTCTTGCCTGAGTGAATCACCTTGCTCTGAAGTGGCAGATGGTCACAGCGAACATCACATCCCAGGAAACGGAGTTTCTGCAATGGGGGAGCTGGATAAAGCCGTATTCTCAGCTGTTTCTAGAGACACACCACTGTCCAGCTTAGATGTTGAAGGAACACATGGGACAGAAAATCAGAAAGAAGACAGTGTGGTCAAGGTGCGGATGAGAAGGGTAAGTGCCATCATAAAACTAGCAATATTTTTTATTCAGATATTGTGCACTTGTCATTCTAAGAGCATTTCTGTTAAAAAATGAAAATATTCCTTACAGGAAACTCAAGTCTAACAAAAGCTTGTCTCAAGAATAACTTCAGTATCACATGCTTTCAAATTACTGTGTAGAGGGGTTTTATAAAATGACTTACTCTTTCTCAACCCCTCGTTACAAAACAAGGTCCTATAAGGTCATAGAGGCTGGCGTAGAAGAGGGAGTTTGAAGCTTTATCCATCTGTGAGATGCTTTTTTTTTTTCAAGCAATCCCTGCAGATTATTCTGCTTATACTGCATGCTGCATGCTCACTGCAATATTCTAATTTCAGAAAACAATATTGCTCTTTATATTCTGAATTACTAGGGCAAAGGAGTTTACAGAGAATTTCTTAATAAATAGTTTAATGGAATGTAAATTAGAAGGAAGATGTAATCTTGGAGTTTAAACAGTGCGTTTAAAACACACATTTGGGCCATATGCTTCATTTTTGGTGTTTTTGAGCAGAAAATTCCCCAAATATAATAGATTTAACTTATATAGAGTAATTTATATAAATTGCCTTGTAAAAAATATTCACAATTGACACATCGTAACTAGACATCAATGTATTTTGTATCTCTCACACAAGTTAGCATACATAACTGTGAATTATGATGAAAATCCTTTGAAGCTCTACTTCATTCCTTTTTGTTAAATTGCACCTGCTCAGTGAGACTGTAAAGAGATACTCTGTAAACATAACTGAATTCCCATCTGAATGTAAGTATGGCCTTTTTTTAGACCATACTAATAATTGAAATTGCCTTCATCTACCAGGGATGTCCGTCATCTAGGGCCAGTCTCCAGCAACTTTTAGATATCTCCCTTGTCCAACACCTGAATCAAATATCTTAATTACATCCTGAGTTTAATTCATGTTCTCCAGAGTCCTAAAGGGAGATAAATCACAGATTCAGGAGTGTTAAAGTAGAGACGCATCTATACAGTGCAGGACGCAGACCATCAAAGATGGGATTCTAATATCTGTGATCTTTCTAGAAGGTGAATATTAGCACCCATTTCAAGTCAGTTGGAACCTCCATCAGGTTTTCTTTCAGATTTGCACTGAATTGACCTCAATCCATTTTCTCATCACCCCTGGATACCTTGCTCGTCTCTACAGAATCAAAGCATCCTCCTAGCATGATGGAATTTATGTTTAATCATTGCACCTTTATGCACATGTTTACTTTCTCCCCAAAATGTCTTTTAGGTTCTATTTTAAAAGACATTTTAAATCAGCTCTCAGAATTTGCTAAGCTAATAGCTGTATTCTGAGAACATTCTAACATTAAGGAGTAGATCTGTTCAGTTCCTCCAGAGGTACCATTGGCTGCCTGGCTGCTTCCCTAATTAATGCCCTCCAAACTTTACTTGTCAGTTTAGGTAGACAACCATGGTGCATTAGATTACAGGTGGATATATTGCAGCTGTACCAGTATTGAAAAAAGTTCACGATTTTAATTTTAATTCATGTAAATCCCTTTGAATTGTCCATCTACTGAATTGTGTTATAAAAATAATTGTGTTATAAAAATAAATTCGCCTTGGCTTGTTTTGCTGAAGTCAGCCTTTCCATATAATTAGTGCCACTTGTTTTTATTTTTAGGGTATCACAGTAAAGGGGTCTGGAAAAAGAAAAAGACAACTTTAAAGCCACATACTGTATAATTTCAATTTGTGATTACATAAAAAAGAAGTCGGGGTGTAGTGGAAAAAACAAATAAAGAAAAATGTTCAAAAATAAATAAAATAAATGGAATTTTTATAAGGTCCTATCAAAGTGGAAAAGGTAGCCTATGACTTATGTGTCCAGGATTAATACTTTGCAACGTCGGGGTTTAACTTTATTAGAATTTTGAATGATATCTTAATTGTTTTATTTCTGATAGTATAATAACTTTTTTGTTTACTAGTTAAGCTTTTTTGTTATAAGTATTTGGCTGCCTTTTTGTCCTTTTCATTTTTTTCTTTAGGAGAGCAAAAAAAAAGAAAAAGAAAAAAGAAACTGCTCAGGGATATAGACAGAAGATTTAAAACACCAAAGCTAAAATGCTGTCTTACAATGTTCACCCACCTTTGGTTAATAACTTTTCTCATCTCCTAAAGGATATTTTCTCTGGGGAAAGGAAAATATGAACTTATAAAATAAACATTGGTTTTCCTACAGTAAGTAATGGACACTGTCTAGTTTAAGAAAACATCTAATAAAACATATTTTTGCAAATATTTCTTAGAGGCTGCAAGAAGCTGGAAGGATGTCCTGTACTTACTGATGATGTAGTCCTCAGTCCACCATGTGGGTGTTGCAGGTTCAGCTTATAAAATGAAGCCATCTGGTTTTCAAAATGGCTTGAGATTAAACTGATATTGGCTTTTGTTTCTGTGTTTATTTGTTTTAGCAACAAGGCTTATCCTAACCCCCAAGGCCAAAATGGCTCAACTGTCATTTATCTCAGACCAGATGACTTGGCAAACATCCCCCTGAGTGCTCTCTTTTACTTAGCCTTTCTGTTTACAGTTAAGAAAAAAAGTGTTGGGAGAAATGCACAGAATCTGAAAAAAAAGATGAAAAAAACTTTCTGACAACAGCCAAACGCTGCTTTTGATACAGCTGGATTTGTCCAGTTCAATTTTTCTTAGCACTGCAGTTTGGTGGTTGTTATTGCCATCCTGAGACGGATGCTTTTGTTCATTCACACAGGCCTCGTAAAGATGTCATTGTTTTACTATGGTACAATGTTTCATTGTGATACTTTGCCAAGGACACTGAGTGTAGTAATGTGCAACGCCTTTAGCTAGGAATGCTGCTGAATGCATCAGTGTGGTGCCATTCTGTGACCTGATTATTTGCTCCCTTTGTAAACCAAATAAAATATCTTTTTTTTTCATTGGGTACCAGCAGGAAAATAAATTCATGCAAAACTCATGAGACAGGGTCAAGCGAAAGAGCGTAGCTATAGCCAGGAACAATCAGCCTCACACATTAACATTGCCCGCATTTCATAGCCAATGAATGTTGTCATGCATACACACCCAGTTTTAACACTGATCTCAGAAGAGTGAGCCACAGTTACCACTACAGGGGATGTTTTCATTTTCAAGGGATGTTTTCAATTAAATGAATAAACGTCTTACTTTATCCTAAATAGCACCATTAGATTTACCCTTAATGCATGAAACAGTCCCAACATAAGAAGCAGACCTACTGCATGCAGCAAGTCTAATGCACATGTAATCAAAAGCTGTATTTGTGTAATAAATTGTGCCTTGTTAAATATTTACTGGTGTCTGTCATGCCGATTAAGCCAGTCATTAAATTTGCTGGGGTAGTTTTCTGGAAATCGCCAGACTCAGTTGTACACCCAGAGATAAAATAGGAGATTAGTAGAAGGAAATAAAAAAGAGATGTTTTAAAAGCTGCAGAAAGAGCATTTTCCAAGTATGCAATGTTTCATGCATTACAAGTCCATAAGGATGATAGCAAGTGGAAAGTAGAGCTAGACTGCATCTAGTTCAGCTTGTCTTACTGAAGTCAAACCACCTGAGGTCAGTGTGACTCTTGTAATAAAAGGAATAAATAGGCGAGGAATGCAGATATGTTAAATATCAGAAATGCTTTAAGGGCTGTTGCAGATCGTTGAAAGAATTTTATCTAGGCATGCAAAATACCTTAAATATTTTTTCTAACAAACTGGTTTCTTTATTTAGCGTGAACATGCTCGATTGGATTCAATGGTGCTGCTGCTGATGAAGCTGGACCAGCTGGACCAAGAAATTGAGAACGCCCTCAGCACCACCTCCTCTATGACCAGTTCTCCTACTCCTGATCGCCACCATCACCTGGTACCTCACTCTACTCGACTTGGCTCCAACTATTTGTTCTTAAAACATTTTTCTATCATATTAGCAGAGCAGGTATCAGGGATAAGACAGACAGTTTTCAATGTATCATGTATGAAAACTCATTTCAGAGCAGTTTGTTTTTAAATTTAAAACTTTTTTGTCTTTTTTCTAAGACAGTAGATTAAAAAAAAAACCCTTTCACTTTTTCGCCTTCAAAATGTATCAATTCATTAGAAAGAGGAATTTGCTGGAGGTTGAGAAGGACTAACAAACAGAAAAAAACAGAAGAGCACAACTTGTGACACAGAAAAATTCTTTAAGACCAAATATGTCTGAAACCATACAGCTGAGTATATGTAGCTGATGTTCCTAATTTAGTAACTTGTGACTTCCTCCCTGCATATACAAATATGATCATACAAAGAGGGTTATATCTTTTAGTAACTGGGCACACGACTATCCAAGTGGTAATTTTGTGCAGAATATATAAACACCTGGGAGTTTGAGCTTCGGTCCCCAAGTAAAAGCGAACTTGTTTACAGGAGACACCTCAAGGTGGTTTATAACCATAAAAATAAACCCTATGTGCTTTGTTTGGTAGGAGATATAGAATCTATAATATTTATTTTGTCTCAGGCGGGGCCACCAGCAGGTATACAAAATGCAACTATCTCTAAACATGGGATTTTTATCAACTAAATAACAGCACTCAAACTGAAGATTAGGATATTCAAAAATTTTCTCCACGACATTATGCTACAACAATCACAGACCTCAACAGAGAGGTGTTCATTGTTTGGGCCAGAAATGTATGCCTCAAATAAGATGCAAAACTTTTTTGTTTATGAGATTTTTTCCCCTCATGGAAATGATCAGTAAAATGATGACCTTCTTTCATCTTCTAGATGAATGTCAGTTTGAAATCATCTTACAAACATATGTTTGTGTTTCGTTTGTTTGCAGGAAACCAATCAGGAGCATACACCAGCAGCTTTATTAACACTCCCACTTCCTCATGAGACTGTCGCTTTCTCATCAAGATCTGCAAAATCCCAGGGAGCCAAACCTAAAAGTGGGGTAAGTCACTGAGTCAGCATCTTTACAGAGCCTGTTTTCCAACATTTGGTGACAAGTTTTCTTTTCAATATTGGATTATCAAGCTACATACACAGAGGTCTTAAAAAGTTGATCATAATTTGATTGTTTTACAATTGTTTTTCATGGATCTAGCCATGGTCATTCTTGAATTGTAGAGCTGGATTTACTTCCCTATATCAGCAAGATTATTAGAACAATGTTTGCACAAGTTGTTTTGTTAGTAATAGTTTATTGACTTTGCTCATATAGCTATAAATTATGATTATATTAGGATTTTCTCTTATTCTATTCCAAGCAATAGGTCAGACTGATCCCAACACAATATGTTTTTCTTGACCAGACACTAAAGAAATTATATTCCCTTCTATAACAAGAATGAAAAAATATTGTTTAAATAGAAAGCTTAAAAGAAAAAACAAATTAAGACATTTGATATTTTTAAATGTTACCAAAACATGACTGGAGAAGATTTACTGAGCTAGCTTTCAATATCCTTATTTAGGCTACAACAAACCAGAAAATATAGACTAAAAAAGTCAATTTTTTTAAGTATTTTTTTTTTCTGGAATGGATAATAAAAGCTCAGCAGTGTTAGCTAGGTAAAAAAAAAAGATTTCTATAAGTTGGAAGGAAGCAAACAGATAAGGCTCAACTTTTCTGTTTAAATACAGGTTTATTGTTTTGCAAGGCACTGTTTAAAAATCATCTATTTATTGGGATAAACTGTTTTTTTATTGTTGCTTTTTTTCATAAATATCAAGTGAATATATAAGAAGAGCAAGATAGTTAAAAGTAGACATTGATTTGACTTAGTTTTGAAAATCTATAATTGATCTAGAGATTTTTAAAGACATTCCTCTTTGACAGTGTCTACATTCTTAGAATATTTGTTAACAGAAAGGATTCTGCACGGCTTGCTCATGTCATTTATCACCCTTGATAACGTGATAGTCATTAGATTGTTTGAATAGCAGATCTTATAATTGCTGTTATAGAAACGTTTCCCCAAGGGACACATGTTCAAACAGCTCTGACTCAGACCCGTAGGTAGCTGTATTCCCACTCGGCTGCTTTTAACCAATCTGGAAGCTAGCAATTCAATTTGTAATACTGAGGTGAAATGAATTTGCTATATCTGTCCAAAAACATTGCAAATTGGAAGTCATTTAAACAGTACGTGTTAAGTGTTCTGATGCAGCTTATGTAAAAAATGAATCTATATATTTTATTGTTTTCAGGAATATCTAATGTGGTTCTGCTTAAGAGTAGCTATTTATTCATTCTTTAAACAAAGAAATTGTAATATTTTTGCATACAGAACTTACTCATAAAACCAAAAATATCCCCTATTTATGTCTCATATTATGCAACATGGATTGTAACAGCGAACAAATACATCTATCAAACTAGTAAAAGTATGGCTGAAGAAACAGCCATTATGGCCAAGGAATGCATCAAACTATCTATTAACACAAAACACTTTTAAACCTAGCAGCTGATAAGCTACATGAGTAGAAAAACACTCTTTGTTCCACTCCTGTCAACTAAGGGTTAATTCCCACTGTTGGTTCTGTCCAGCGATCGGTTAAAGGGAGAAAATTCACACCTGAAGTTTGTAGACTTTGCTTGTACACTTTTTCAGACCTAGCAAAATAATATAATGCAAATACAACAGTTATTTCAGGGACACTATTGCTTAAATATGCTGATCAAGAGGAAGAAAATGACAAAGGAAAAAGTCTGTCTCAATACTGTAACTTTGGGTTCCAATGTAGTTTTGTGCACGTAACTCTTCATAACCTCATGCAGCCCAACAGGACATTTTCACACTATTGTGTCTTGTGATTCAAGCTCTTCCTGCGTTTGGTACATATTCACATGAAGGTAAACATTTTGAACGTGACAAAGTTCGATGCTACAAGTCTTTAGATCTAAATGGAGCAAAGCACTTATTAAATATTATTAAAAAGGAGATTTGCATTATACCTTAAAAACCATATCAGCATGGTCCAAAATCTCTAAAAAATATTTTAACCACCTCAGTGAATGGAAACGATTCTAAAGGAATTAGTGGTCCAACCCCCTAAGTTAGTCTCTCACTTGTAGGAAAGACTTTACTTTAAGGAGCTGACCAAGCAGAAGCTAAGAAACTATAATTAGCTGCTTGCATAGATCTACCACCTTTCACTCTTACAAAAGGGTCAGAAGGGGGAGTCAGGAAGGTGAAAAGTCATTGCGGGGGGAACAATGGGGACACGCTTCAAGTGAGACATGTCTTTATGTCCCTTGCTTGCTCATTTTATGATTAGTCAACACTCTGGTTCAGAAGGTAGTCTGGAGGTCTGCAAACATGGACTTAACTGGTCTGTACATTTATCACAGCCGAGGACGACAAGGTGAAGAACCATGAAAGTGAAAAAGAATGTTTCTGCTGCCAAGCAGTCGCCTTGTTAAATAGAGATATCTACTGAAATGACATTCCTCAACTATCATTTATCATTTTGACTCTGCTGGCTCTCACTGCACCTCAATACTTTTCAGAGGGAAGATGAGTGCATGATGCACAGCGCATTTAACTGCAGCAGGCTACTTACGACTGCGTTTATTCAAGGAAACTCACTAAGCTTTAGTAAACATCATTTTCATTGCTGTTAATAGGAAGCTCTTCACAGCAGTGGCCGCATGGGGTGATTGATCAAAGCAAAAAGTTCATGACTTTGTTAAGGGGTTTTGCAGTACTTATTTTCAAAGAGCTGTTGAGCACAGAAAACCAGTGGCGTACACTTAATCTATTCAGCTAGACAAAACAACTCTTCTAAATGATGTAAACATGAGACATATGTTAGTTGAGGAGAAGCACAAGTTGAGGTTAGAACCTCATTTCAGCTGCCTGACTGTTAAGGTTTACAAGATGATATGCTGAAGTTAAAAAGACATAAACCATAATTAGCTGAAATATTCGGAGACAGAAGAATTTCTAGCAAGAAAATCACTGCTTTGTTCAAAGTAAAGTGAAAGGCATAAACCTGGCAATTAGAACGTCACAGTTTCCTCGAGGTTTGCTGGGTTGACTGTCTAACCTTTGTTTTCTTTTGCCGTGAGAGTGATCTCATGTTACGATCCTAAATAAACCAACTCTGTACAATTCACTTTTCTAACAAATAAATTCAGTAACTCAGTTGTAACCATTCTAGCTTTTTTTTTTTTTAAGGCGAATCAAGTGGTTAAACCATCATTTAAATTAGTTCAGGTATTAATCAGCTATCAGTAGTTCTGACTCTTCTTTAGGTAACTTCTGTATTTTTTTTATTTTTTTTATTTTTATTGATAGTGTTATCAATACCACTTTCCTTCTTTTTTATTGAGTCAGACCTACTGAATTTGATCAATTTTGATTTTTTGTATAAAGCAGGAAAACATGCTGAGGTAATGTGATGTACTAATACATAAAAGAGAGATATAGATATAAAGACAAAAAAAGGTCTAAGATAACTGTGGTGGATTGTTCTCCCACCACCACATCGTGCTGCTGATTCAAACCACCTGGAGGAGGAAACCTGGAGCGTACCAATTGCTTTTGAAAGACTGAAGAGGGAGACTTGTTTCAAGTTTTTAATTAGTTATTTTGTCACTTAAATTTTCCCGTATTGTTTCTACAAAGTAAAAGTTCGTTTTGCTGCATTTGTTTCGTAAGCACTTGGTTTATTTTGTATTTGTTTGTTCTTTTTTATGTTGTGCCTCCCTCATGTGGGAGACTTACTCCACCCCTATTTAAGCAGCCTTTTGTGCTTTGTGGGGAGGTCAGTTTGTTTGTGTTCAGTTAGAGTTCAGTTAAATTTGGCCCACATTTGTTATCTGTCCTTTAATTTTACCTTGCATTATATTGCATTATGTTTTGCTCATTAATTTTTGAAAGAATTAAATTGAATGCTTTTCCTACTTTGAACACTTTTTATCCTCATTTGAGTCTGGTCCCTCACAATAACAAATAAAATATTTTAGCATATGCTTATTAAGATAAAATTTGAAAGGACTCTAAAATAAAATAGACTTTCTGATTTGTTAGAATTTTCAGTTATACAGACATACAAAAACAAACAAAACAAAAAAACTAAAAATAAAATAAATAAAAAAAATTACATACAGCGCATTCCCTCCCCCCACCCAAAAAGAACACTGAACCCCAGGGCTCACTCTATCTATACAAAATTAGAAAAAATTAGCTTTACATATCACAGTATTTGACAAGATGTAAGAAAGGAAACCAAATATCTTT
>JAUZNJ010053326.1:0-29836 GCA_034780135.1 Jordanella pulchra | reverse complement strand
TGTGTTCAGCTGCAGGTTGTTTTTGTCGCACCACTCAGCCAGACGGTCCACCTCCTCCCTGTAGGCGGCCTCATTGTCATCTCTAAAGAGGCCGATCACTGTGGTGTCATCTGCAAACTTGATGATGTCGTTAGAGCCATGGACAGGTCTGCAGTCGTAGGTGAGGAGGTAGTAGAGGAAGGGACTCATCACTCTCCTGGACAGGGCTGCCTGTCTTTTCTTAAGTATAAATGTAATTTGGGAGATAAAAGTTTATGTCAACTAAAAACAAGCTTTCCCAATCAACATATCATTTAGTGATGGAGTTTACCAATATGGTTGGTTTCATAGAAACACATTTTCCGTTGCAGTAAGACAGCTAGATTTTATTATCATCAGTTTTTTTGACCATTGTCCTGTGAATGAATGGGATGAAAACATGTGATGCATCTTTCTCTCTATAAACTGTAGAGCAACACTTTTGCAGAAACCATTCACACAATAAAACCTCATTTGTTTTGAAGTGGGAAGGTGTGAAGACTTTATTATTAGTCTTTTTTGTGTGTTAAAACCTTTAGAATTAAGTGGAAAGTGCTTAAATTCATGCCTTTGCACAGGGAACCAAAGCAAACTCCTTTCCCCTTTACAAAACAAAGTATGTTTAACTACTGGTTAAGCTGAATAGGTTTCAGTCTGAAGGCTATTTCATGATTTTCATAATAGTGTGATGTTATTTCAAGGCTCAGTAGTGAACATTTCAGTTTTCACAGCTTTGCATTTAATATGTTAATAACATACCGAATATTAAGCTGCTTTTATGCAGTAAAATAATTACATAATGCAGGGGCACCCGTTCAAATACTTGAGAATGTTTTCATACGACTACACCATAAGTGATAAAAATGTTGAAACAATGAGAAGATATCTAGTAGGTGGCAGCTGTATGAACAGAAATGACTTCTAACTTGCCAGACATTAGAGTATAAATGACAGAATGGTTTAGGATAATCGTAAGAGAACAGTAGCTGAGAAAATTAAACATTAATCACAATCTATTGATCCAGAATAGCATTTCTGAGTCTAAGCAGAGAAGAAAAATTAAACTGTAGTTAAAGTAAATCTTAAGTGGCAGAATTTACATATTATTTCGTAAACACTGCGTTGTCCTTTCTGAGTCATAACTGTGGTTTATTAACTTGAGACATTTTGTTATTTGATGATGAGTGGTTTTTGTGTTCTTATCATGAATCTTTATTTCCTTTGAGTTGCTTTGCTTTGGTCAGCTTTGCTCTCTGCTCTTGGTTTACATCTGATTTAAGATATAAAACAAAACAGACAGCTACCCTATCTTTCATTTGTTCTTATCTAGTCAGAGGGTTTCTGTTGCTTCTTGCCAAATAACCAATGGTATTTTATTTGCGGTTTGCACCACGGTTTCTCTTCTTCAAGTAAAAAGATCAGTTTTGTCTTGCTGCGTCTGTTTGTACGTTCTAGAATTTTCTCACACAGTACCTTTGCTGACTCTTTTTATTTTGTTTTCTTTTTTTAAACTCATTAATCAATCACATAATTCCAGTCAGAATTAATTTCCTGACATCTCTGCATCTTTAAAGATCAAACTTGTCCATGTTTCTGCATTTTTTAAATATATTTTGATCCAACTCTTTGCTGTAGTGTTTTCTTTTACTCTCTGTTAGTTCCTGTTTTTATTGTTTTAAGAAGTTTAAAAGTCCTGCTGTTATTCTAGGTTAAAAATATCCCATAATTCCACAAACAGAGCAAGGTCCACAAACTGCTCTTTATTCCAGGTGAGAAATTATACTGATGTCCCATAAATTCTCCTAAAAACAAACAAACAAAACTCCTATCAAAACTCTTAATTAGAAATGAATTGTTTTCTTACATGTTCACATGCCATAGATGTCAAAACAAACAAAGAATCATTAGAAAAGCCAGCAAAGCTTCAGATCTAAAGTTATGATGCAGCCAATTTGCTTTCTTAAACTTAGACAAACTATTAAATACTAAATGCAGTTTTCATATGATAGCGAGAGATAGTATCTCATTGTCATGAGATACTCAAGTCATAATAATGAGATAGCTACGTTTTTTTCTTTTTTATCACCTCTAACTTGTTAACCTATCTTTTTGAATTATTTTACAAGGACACAGAAGGCAGACCGTGATGAAAATTGGGATTAGTGACCGGTCCACCCCAGGATCTCACCACCAGGTGGCAACCATTGTAGTTAAGGAAAGCAAAATCCTAGAGGATATAGCAAGTGCTGTGCTCTGCTGATGGGGTTAATGTATGCTCCAAATATGGACTTGAATTCAGTCTTTAAGTGCTCCAGAAGCTGTTTTTCGAACTTGCTGGCCTGATATCAGTGCTAAATAAGTCTCAAGAAAGGTATTTTCCACTTGTTTCACAACTCAGCCAGACTATCATCAGATTATGCTGTTTGGGATTTTGAAGTCCTTTTCAAAGCTTTCAAACTGATGGTGTGTCAGAATTCTCAGTTTACTTTCAGTATGTCTTATATTCACAGAGGTAGTGCTACAGCATAAGATGCAGCTGATGTTTTGTGCTTGAGAATGAATGTTGTGTAGCATCTTATTCAGTATTGATAGATGACCAAGCATTCTGTTTAAATTAAGAAATGTCATTTTTATCAAAGGTTTTTACATTTTCTGAATTGCACGTTTGGTTTAACTTTGCAAACATTGCTTAAATGACTGAGCCTACTGTTTGACTTCAAAGTTTGGCCAAGTTTAAGCCAAACTTTGTGTGGCAACTTAAAGTCTGTAGTTGTCATTGTATTTTTTATATTTTAATTTCCAAGATTTCAATATTGTGTATTCAGAAAACACAGCTAAGGTTTGACATAATAAAGTTGACTGCCAGATATTTTTTTGTTCAGCTAATTGATTTCTTCTTATTACTTCAGGGCTGGACTATTGTAATTCTTCATTATCAGGAAGTCCACAAACCGTAGACAAAAGCCTTCAGCTGATCCAAAATACTGCAGCAAGAGTTCTGATAAAAACTGAAAAAAAGAGATATTTCTCCAATCTTAGCTTATCCAATCGGCTTCCTGTTTAATCTATAGTAGAATTTAAAATCCTCCTTCTCACTTATAATGCCTTAAATAACCAAACTCTGTCTCATATCAGAGATCTGATTGTTCCTTATGTTTGTTTTGTCTGCAGGTTTACTTATGGTTCCTAGAATTTCTAAAAGTAGAATGGGAGACAGATCTTTTAGTTATCAGGCTCCTTTCCTGTGGAACCAACTACTACCGGTAGTTTGGTCTGTGAGGCAGACACCCTGTCTACTTTTAAGATAAGGCTTAAAAGTAGACAGAGTGATCAGACTGATCACTTCTTGAATTAATATGATGCAACTGTGGCATCAGCTTCCAGCTTTATTGTAGCACTTCCATTATTGAATTAAAATGCCCACCTAACCAGATAGAATGATGTTTTAGTGTTTCCATCTAATGGACAAATTCTAGACAGTAATTTGTTCAAATTGAAGAAGGTGGGGGACATAACTTCCCTAAAGGTTAATTTTTTAATTTGATATTTATGTTCATTTGACTTAAGGAAATTAAGTGTGAAAAAATAAAAGGTTCATTAGAAAAATATAAACATTGACCACAATCTATTGATGCAGAATAGCATTTCTGAGTCTAAGCAGAGAAGGAAAATTAAACTGTAGTTAATTTAAAGAGATCAGATAAAATGATGTTTTAGTGTTTT
Source organism: Jordanella pulchra (assembly GCA_034780135.1). Taxonomy (NCBI): domain Eukaryota; kingdom Metazoa; phylum Chordata; class Actinopteri; order Cyprinodontiformes; family Cyprinodontidae; genus Jordanella; species Jordanella pulchra. Next base: position 26,095 of record JAUZNJ010053326.1, on the reverse strand, counting down.
ATTTTTCCCAAGTCCTCGTCACTCCTTGTGGGATAACATCGGGGGAAATGAGCCACTATTAATATGCAGTTCAGTGATTAGATGCATGTCTGTGTTAAATGTCACCGATGTGTAACTTAATTGCACAATTAAACAGTCAGCAATCTTTTGACACGTTATTTGGAGCCTTTTTTTATTCCGCTAACAATTTTTACTTTTCTTTGAGACTTTTTTTTCTCTTCTTCTTTCTTTAAAATTAGTTTTTGTTTCTCAAAATGCATTTTTTTTTTTTTTGCGCTCATGATTGTTACTGCTCTGCTACCTTGAACCCGCCCCTTTAAATGTGAGAATTCAGATTCATGATCAGTTACAACTGGATTGAGTTAACGATACCGTTGATCATGATTGGCATTGTTGTGGATTGGATAAACTGGAAGTGCTGGAAGTAATCCTACTAAACTGAGTTTACTTCGCGGTGCAGGCCTTTGGAGATGTTCGGGCTTCAGTCTGAATTAGAAGCATTTACATAAAACTGACAGTTAGCAACATGATCGACAGCAACTTAGCCTTTTCAACAACTGCAGGTTTCGAGAGACTTTAATTTTGAAATTCCACGTGATTTAGTTGGGCTTTGATGATTCACTTGGAGGGCCTTATCAGTCACCTGTAATTAAAAGCACTACGGAAATAACATTTCCACACTGTATTCAATGAGTCTAATAAGAGTGAATGAGATGTATATTTTAAGATATTTACTGTCAGAACACAAGTAAAGATGGCACAAAACTGAGAAAATTATAAACTTGAGTCATAAAGGAAAAAAAATAGATATACGTGAAAATTACTGCTCTTATTTGGAAACATAATCTCAGGCAGTAAATAGTATTTGCGTGAATTAAAAAATAACGAATGAGGGCTGGTTTGACTGTTGATTCGGAAATGAAGGCTGGCTGAACCGTGGTGATCGATTGTAGCTGCTGATAAACAGAAACCGTTTGCCACTGAAGCTGTTTAAGGATTATTTGACAAAAACAAAAATGCATTGCGCTGCTAAAGTGAAATTCCCCAGCCAGAGGTTTGCGGGATTTTATTTTGGTAGTTCACTTCCGCTGTTCAGCAACTGAATATGCATATTACCTAAATACTTAGTTAGCAAACTAGATATTTAATTAGCTTGATGTAAGCTAAATATTCATTTCAAACTTAATGATTATGTTCTTTATAACTTTTTAGTTTGAAAACTAAATATTTTTTTCACAAACTAAAGAATTAATTTGCAAACAAAATATTTCGATCCAAATATAATATTTAGTTTGGAGCTTAATATTTAGTTAACACAATAAACATTTAAATTGTAAAAGGAAATAATTACCTTGTTGAGAAATATTTAGCTTGCGGTCTAAATATACATTTTGGAATTTTGATATAAACAAATGTATGAATGACATTGTGAAAATATGGCTCAGTAAAACTAATCGCCCTTTTTTCTCTTTTACAACATTCTAAATAACCAAAAATATTGCTCTTGATCTTTGACTGTGTAACGTTACAAACGGCATCCCATAGTTTCTGCAACCTTTAATTACCATTTGGGATCAGCAAACTATCAAAACATGCTTTGACATTAATGTTTGTAAACAGTTCTAATGGTTTTGAGTTCTGTTAGGATCATAACCCAATAAAGGATTTAGTGACTCTATACATCCATGCATCCCCGGCTTGCTTTGTTTCACTGTTTTTGGTTTCTTACTGCTGGAAAATATAATATATATAAAATAATAGTTTTTTTGAAGTTTAGTCATAAGGAGCAGTGTAAAAGTCAACAAGTATAAACATGAAATGAGAAAATACCTAAAATTTTAGAAGAAATCAAGGTTTAAATGTCCATACTTTTCTAATGTTAAGAGATATATTCATATCTTTATCTCACTTCGAGGATTTCATCATACAAAACTACATGCCTAATGTACAAATGCAAGATTTATGTGGAAAATTCAACTGTATAAAAGCACTGAGAAATTAAATATGTAAGAGGGGAATTCTGTTTATGTAGTAAAAGCTGTAAAAATAATTTCAAAGAATAATTGTTCTTACATGTTAAGCTATTTTGTTTCAACTCAGCAATTGCATCTAGTTAAATAAACTACTGAAAAATAAAAACAGAAAATACAAACCACAGGATCTATAAATTAAAAGTAAAAAACAGACAAACAAACACAAAAAAAACACAATAACACAGTGATCTCCCGTCTCCCTACAATCAGAAAGCAGTTTGTCTTTGTAGCGTCTTCTTCAACAGGGCTGTCCGGTTGGAGTTTTTGGTACCAGAAGTGTCACTGCTGGTATAACCTCCTGCCCATGACGATGTGGTCGCCTCTCTTCCTGTCCCATAAGTTCCTAAATTCCTACATCCTGGCGGCTGATCCAGTCTTGCTGTTATTCCTATAATCCTTTCACAGATTCTGCCTCAGATGATTTCCAGGACATCGCAGGGCACATAGCCTCTCTTCTTTCCAAACGACACTCTAATGAAGCCGCCGTGCTCGTCCTCGCTGCTGACACAGATCTACACCAGATGAGAAATCATCATTAATTAATGGCTGTAAAAAGCTAATATTAGTTGTTTTTTCTGATTTTTTGATTCCTTGATTTCTAAATGTAACACTGGTTTAACAGAGAGCATCTTAGAAAAACTGTGTTTTGTTTCAGATTAGTTTTGTATGCCTATTCACAATATAAAAATACTTTGAAAGGCAATCAATGTAACTGTTATCAAGAAAAATATAATCACTTTAAAACTAACTAGCCAGACAGATTCAAACCCACTAACATACATTTCAGTTCATTCCTATTAATAGTAAAACACGATCACATTATAACTGTAGGAATAATTCATGGTATTTATGATACCACCTTTATTAGTAAAGGTCAAGCATCAATAAAAGTCTAAGGGATTGCTTCAAGTCAATGACTTTGCAGCAATCCTGCCTAATGAGGTGACAGTTAGGATCAACATAGTTTGATCTGTAATCAAGTAATCCATCTTCTCCCGCTTATTCTGTCAGAGTCGTGGTGGGGCCTGTCTCCGGCAGTCTGTGGGCCAGAGGCGAGGTCCACCCTGTATAGTTCTCCAGTCCGTCGCAGGTCAACATAGAGACACACAAAGATGTACAACCATGCACAAACACACAACTGAAGACAATATAGAAACAGCAGTTAACCTAACAGTCGTGTTTTTAGACTGTGGGACGAAGCCGGAGTACCCGGAGAGAACCCAAACATGCATAGGGAGAACATGCAAACTTGAGTCAGAAAGACCCTGGGCCAGGAATTAAACCTGGAACCTCCTTGCTGCAAGCTAACAGTGCTACAAACTGTGCCACTGTACAGCCAATTATATATTTTCCTGTTGAACATTAGAGGATAAAGAACAAATCTTCAACATAAACTAGCCACACCCAGGTACCCCCAATAAGAGGAGAATTTCACTGTCAAATATGAAAGGACTACTTGCAGATAACTTCACAATAGTAATTGTTGTTCTTTCTTTAAGACGAAAGGTGTTATATTAATGATATTACTGAACGCTTGCTGCACAAGTATCCATGCTGAAAAAAGCCGTTTAAAGCTTGTTTAGATTGTTACAGAGCTTTTTGAATAAATCAAAGATATGATAGAATACAGTTAAGGTGTCGGGTTACACTGGATCATCAAGAATCTGTCATAACCTATTTCCACAGATCACCTTATCTTTCTGGGATATTTAAACCATCTAAAGCTGTTATTTTTATTCATTTTAATTAATATCCAGTTCAAACAAACTGAACGGAGAATCATCATCTATCATGAGAATATATGCAACAAAAAAACACAGCCTCACAGCTTCCTCCTGGACCTGTACTGTGCACCCACTTGTGGCTAATTAAAGGTTTCAAGTTGGATTCCTGCAGAGGCTTTTCCCTTTTTCTTGTCACCGTCCCTCTGCTGTAAACAGACTTACAAGCACCTCTTCAGTCAAAGCTTTACAATCTGGGAAAATTTCACCAAATTAGGTGATCAGAAGTCTGCAAGATGACAGGTTTCCTGATCCAGCATGGATTCAGTTCTTGATTAGCGGTAAGAAATCTGGTTGAAACAGCCAATTATTACTCGGTACGCTACTGAGTTGCTGGAATGGTCCACAGTCATGCATGCATACACTCATGTACAATTTCATAGAAATCAAGTGGCCTAATGGTTGTGTTTCTAACTGTAGGGGGGAAGTTTGAGCCCCTGAAGAGAACCGACACATGCACTGGGAGAAAATGTGAACTGAAAGATCCCAGCTTAGGAATCAAACCCAACCTGGGATCATACAAACCATCAAGTATGTATATCGTTCCAGGTAATGGATTTTTACAGCCAAAAATAAATCATAGGAGGAAACGAGAGAAAAAAAAAGGCTAAAAACAATAATTAATTATATTATTGCTCATAAGCTGCTGTACGGGTTCAAACATCCTTGTAGTGGAACATTTAAGTCATCAGTTTCGCTGCTAGGCTATTTTTAACCAATAGCTTTTTCTCATACGCTCATAAAAATCGCTTTAACTCTTTTCCTATTTTTATCAATTACTGCATCTTCATGTATTTCAATTATAATAAAGAAGTGGACACTATAACCAGTTTATTTAAAGTTATTGTTATTCATAACTGTGAGGACATATTTTATATATTAAGTATTAACAAACAGAAATCCTTTTAGTAGTGAAGGCTTTCTGTTCTTTTATATCAAAAAAGACTCTTTCCAAGTTTTCACCTTTTTTGAGCCTTTGTATTTCAAGCATTGACCCCTTAATGGAACAGAACCATGAATCTCCAAGTTTTTTCTGAGCATATTTTCCCTGGGGTCTGTATGAATGGAAAAGAGAGTCAACAGGTCACAGATCCATCTTGCTTACTTGGTTTTTATCCCCACTGGGGCCTGCTTACTTTAGGCATCCTCAGTGTCTTCGACAAAACATGCCCTGAGAAGCATTGTGGGAAAAGAGAGGCTGGTCTGAAATCTGCTTTGAACCCAAAATGCTAATTCAAAGACAAATCCTAAGAGGAATCGTCAGTCGACTCCAGATGAACTTTTCTCTAAACAAGTGGATGTAAGGGAGTTAGAGGAAGTTAATAATTTAACTGAAGAGCTGTTGGATAATTTGAGGCTGCGGTTCTCAATAGCTGAGCTGTGACTTTGCATCAGACATGTGTAATGTATGCAGTTTCATATAAAAGTCTTTCCTCATCTCGTTAAGTCTGACTACCTACTATTATATCAGTATATAACTTTGTTTAAACGACCATGTTGCATTCAAGGCAAACCTTGACATAAAAAGTACTAAAAAAAATATTTTTAAAATTACAAATGTAACTTGAAGCTAAAATGATGCAATTCTGATGGACTTGGAGAGTTCTGGCATCACAGCTCTGCAGCTGCATGAGTAGACAGCAATTAGCAGGTATCTGCATAATAATTTGTTTTTTCCATGCACTAATCTACAGCAGAAGAAATCCATGGATTTTTAGTACCTTACAAAAATCAACTAAAGTTACAGTGTGTAATAATTAAAAGGATTTAGTGAGAGAATTATATTACACAAAAGTGTAATTTGTTATCATATATGAACTGAAAGCCTCAATTTGTATCTTTATGTTGCCTTAAAACTTGCTGTATATAAATAACACCTTGCTCTCCCCCGCATTGTTGGAGGGGGAGAAGTAGTGGTGAGAGCGGTTCCTGTCGCTGCAGTCTGAACATTACATGTCACTGAAATGATACAGTGTGGCTTTATTGTTTGTAAAAGAAAAAGGAGAAGAGAACCTTCACAGGCCTTCAACTTCTTTGTACCAACTAAAGTTCATGTGTGAACCCTATACATAACTAATGCAAATAGACCCTCGATAACTCTGGGGGAGCTGTAGAGATCCACAGCTCAGGCACTGAAAGTTGTAATGATAATAAAAAGATAATAGGTAACAGGATTTTCATAACAATTGTTAAGATAAAATAGTTATCTGCTCAGATGTTGTTATCACAGTATAGGTTTTACTGCCTTTTCTGCTTGCAGGAAAAGTAAATAAATTCACTCCAGAAACGTTTTGATACACAAGACTGTCCAAAAGCAAACTAGCAATAATTTCATATTTAAAATACACCAGGATACTAAAACAGTGCTTCTATCATCATGGTTTGGTGGGGGGTAAATCAGCTTTATTACCTGCCCCTCCTTTAGAGTGAGCTGTCCTTGTTCTTTGCAGCCGATGAACGTCCTGTTGCACCTGAACACCTGATCTCCCTCCTGCAGCTCATGAGCAAAGGCTGCTGGGAAGTAGCCGATCCTGTCTTCAATCACCCCCTAAAGAAAAAGAAATTACACATGTACGTAATCCTAAAAATTACACATGACCATTTTTTTCGTGTCTAAAGCCCACAGTGGGACAGAGGACTTTTTTAATATTTACGCTGCAAAGGATGTTAAAACATATGATGAGTTTCTAATGCTTGCTTCTGTGATTTCCTACTGAATTTCCCATTATTGAGAATAAAGCTGAATTATTTTTCATACCTACCTTCCACCAGTCCTCATTGGAATCGTCTGCCAGCAATATTCTGTCTCCGGCTCTGTAAGCAAAAGCAAACAATATTTCATGAGAAAAAAAGATATTCATGCACATGAGCATAGAGAACCACTAGAGGGCCCTATGGTGACGCTTGTCCCCATAGTAATACATCGTGTAAAGATTGTGATCCTGAGGCGAAGAAAATTCTACCTGATGTACTGTAAACTGCGTCAGAGGACAGTTTAACCAGGACAGCAAGACTCAATTAACAATGAATTTAAATGCATTAAGTCCTGTAAACACCTGAACAACAGTTTTCCTGCAGTTCTTGAAAGTTTCAACTCATATAATGAACATCTTAATCCTATTTCCTGTAAATAATTCTCTATGTCACATATTCATCAATTTTGCTATTGGGTGAAGTTTATAAACCATCATTTTAGTTCCACTCCCCAGTTATTCACTAAGTCTTGGTGTATATAAAATTAAATTAGTTATTGTAATGTAAGAACATGCAGAAACAGGTCATTTTTTCAGCATTCTTTACAGCCAAATACATTTAACATTAAAGATGTTAATATAAGTACAATCAGATGCAAAACATTAAAACCCATTTTTTCTGGAGTCATGACTTCTTTTGTAAAAAGAAAAACCAATGTAATTAGCCTGTGTAGTCTGTCCAAACTAAATTATATTTACTTCAAAACAATAAAAATGAATCCTTTTTATTGGGGATGTTCTTTGTTTTCTTTCATTTATAGCACTGATTTCTTTCCACCGGAGAAAAACCTTGTCTGGTATCTCTGATCGTAGAGTCGGTTTTGATTTAAGTTTGTAGTTTCAAGTTTTGTTGTTTTTCTGTCTACAGAGTAAAAAATGTGAGTGCCTTTAGGAAGACAAGAGAAGGACAAGTGCATCTTATTCGTGTTTCCTCAGGAGATTTCTGTGAGAACCGGAAACAAATTGATACTTAGGCTGAAGGACTCATCCTTCCCAAAGCCTATTTTAAAGCATCCTGTAGATCATGACCAACGAGCCAAGCTTTGGAAAGAAGAAAACATTGAGAGCCTAAAAGACGTCCTGGGAGAACAAGAAGTAATCCATCCAAGTCCTCCATAAACTTTATCTGAAAGTCACAGAAAAAAAATTAAAATAATTTTCAAAGTTTTAATGTTTAACCTTTAAATATTTCTAGATAAATAACAATCTGAGATATAGAAAACCCTCCTGTGTCCCATGGTTTAAAGGTAAAGCATCAGGTTTTCATCATCACTTGATTTTTAAAGAAGAAATTAAAAGCATTTAATCCATGTTAACCTCCAGGTTGAAATACAACACATGACCCAGGTTCAGGAAACTCCCATGTTGTTTGTGTGGTTCAGGTGAGTTTGCTCTGTTTATATGCATCCCCACTCCAGCACAGCCTGGGTCAAATGTTCTTAAGAGGTCGAATAATGAGCCGATTGTTTGATCCAGTTGTGTTAGAACAGGGTTGGAGGATGGATGTGCTTAAGTAGGGGAGGAATAAGTGACCTTCACATGATGCTCAAACTTTTTACAGCACAAGGATATACAGACTACCGCTGACCTCTATGTGACCTTTACGGCATGTATCGACGTGAAGGTGATAGTCTGAATTAATTATGAATAAATTATAAGCTACTTCTGGGATGTCAGATTCTGTCCTTGAAAAGTTTTAAGTTGTGTTTACTTTCTGGACCTGGATTATCCAACTCTGCACATACCTGTTCTGTACATCTCCAGACCACGTCTGGCATCCCTTCATCTCCTCTCATCTCTCTCATGCATAAACATATCTTTTAAAATGTATATTCTAATTTAACAGTCAGACAGACCATTTAGTCTAATAACAGCCAAGGAGCTAGCTTAGCTACCTGTGATCTGTGTTCCAGATGTTATTTCAATGCCACCTTGACTTCTGACTTTTCTTTCTTTTGAACAACAAATTTAACCCTGGATACAGACATCCCAAGAGACGGTGTAGTGATAGTTCTGTCATCAGTAAATAAAAATATGAATTTCCATTGTGGAGTCGCATAGCACATAATAATGTAGTCTATTAAAATGAAAACCTGCTTCTAAGTAAAACAAATATGGTTATTTACTGAAAAACTACTGACTGATGGGTAACAGCTGACTGATTGTGCAAAACTCCTAGGTCAAGTCTGGATCACTTGCAAAATTTGTTCATTCCTGAGAGACGATTAGAAAGAGGAGAAAAACGGTGAATGCGTCATTTTCTCCTGAATCACTCGCACCGACAATTCAAGATCAAATTTGTGTGTGCATACGGTTCTTGCATGAGTCCCAATGACTTTAAAGTAACTTTCATAAGTTTTTCACAGAACACCTTATATGCGGTTATTTCCAAAGGTTTCCTATCCGTATGAACCTTTAATAATTTTGTTGCCACCACACTCAACAAGATGGTAACTAATGACTTGCTATTTTCTTACAGTCAAACATCTTAAAATTATGGCAAGTATTTAATACAGCCCGCCCTAAATTAACACATAGCTTCACTGCAGGTGCCACTCAAAGTGTCCAGAGTTACGTTCCTACCAGCTTTGCACATCTAGACACAAAACAGCTTCAGCTCACTCAGATTGGACCATGAGGTGACAGACTAGAGAGGAGCTGAAAACAAATGCAAACAAAACATGTCTGGATTTCACTTGTAAGAAGTTTTGAGCAAATACTCCTTTGTTTATAATAATGCCAGATTTTTCTGTTGGGTTATAACACAAAATCCAAATGTGTTACACATTTTGCATGAGCGGAAAATACCATTTGAAAGTAGCAATGAAGAGAAAAGCATCATCTCCCTCTGATTTATCTTTCTTTTGTTTCTCCCTCACATTTTAAATTGAACTAGCATCTTGTTCTGTGCTGGGCTGAAATAGATGACTATCTGTCCATTACAGGGCTATAAATCATATTTGTATTAGCTTTCAAACACGGCGTAGTCCATCTTAGCCACTGACACAGTCTAATACCCCGATGAGAGCTATTAATGGAATTTCCGTACATCATCCATCTCATTCAGGTTAAATATAAATAAAGACTGATTAGATATTAATAGATTATCCCATTTCTCTTTCACACATGCAGGTGTCATTAATGAGGCCACTCCAGATCTGAATCTTCGAATTTAGATACATATCATGAAAACAGATTATTGTTTCATTAATAAATATGTTAAGTATATTTTATAGCATAAAGAATATATTATTTTTTGTTAAAAGTCAAGCTCTCAGTTACGTTTTTGTATTTGCATTTGGTAGGTGGTTTTCTCTGTAAGGTACATAGGAATTAGGACTAAAAGCTGTTAAAATCAAAGGTTCCAGTAAGTTATTAAGAAGAAACTCCATCCGACATTCAGGCTCTGTCAGAAGGTATAGTGTATGAACAAAGTGTAGGCATAGAGGGAAGTACAAAACACAGTTATACCACTATGCCATCAAAGACCTGTAACTGCAAGGCCACACAACTTCACCAGACTGAGAGTGGACCCAGAGAACCATGATGGAAACAATGAATCCTGAAGAGCAGGAAAAATGAAAGACTGTGCAAAGTAGAAATAAATGTGTTTTCAGTTTGTCACATCACAGAAATATGGTTTATTAATCATCCATATGAACTTAAATGATTAAAAACACATCTAAGCATATAAAATTAGGTCTTAAAATTAATTTAAAAAAAACCATAGGTTTTCTCTGCCTGAGCCACAGGGGTCGTGTCTGTTAGGACCATTGAAACCACAACCATACACTGTTCTATTTCACTGCTGCAGTTTTAAAGAAAGAAAGATATGCTAAATATTATATTTACATATATGTGTTTATATTTAATATCTGGGATTTGGTAAAACTCTAGTTTGAGATGATTAATTGGTTCTTCACAACTGTTTCAGAACTGGTAGTGGCTGCTCTTTCCGAGCTGTGGATTGATCTTACAAGGTTTGGATGCCATGAATGATGTTACAAAGCAGCTAAAAACACTTTTATTTAAAAAAAACTTTCAATTAGACTTGAGCTTTTATGATATGAAATTATGATTGTACGGTGTTTAAATTCTGTATTGTATACTGTTGTTCATTTTGTTGTGTTTTTCTGATGTCAAGCACTTTGCTATATAAATTAATTTTATTTACTTAACTACTTGCTAAATTAGTATACAAGATGAAGTCATTGAGTTTTTACCTTAGTGATACAGATTATAGGTTTTTAAAGAGATATTTAGTAAGCTTTGGCTAAAAATATCTTTAAAATAGTCTTTATTTGTCCATTTACGGCTAAAAGATCATTTAAAGAGCAGACTGACACCTCAGTAGGTCAGTGCTGATGCATCTATAAGCCTGTAGCCTTTTTTCCCTGAATGTAGTTCGGTTCAGAAGTTCCCAGGCTGTTCGGGGGATTTGACGTCAAGCACCACCATGTAAAAGGCATCCAATCTAGCAAACAATCTAAGCGTTATATTATAGAATGGATTTGGTGGATAGTCAGAAGCGCCTGGCATCCAGCTCAAGACACCAATGGCTACTTCCCATCATGTGAAAAAGAAAAAAAAAGTAGAAAACCTTACTAAGTATGAGAGTGCCCTACAAGAACAAGCAGAAGTTTTGCGTGATTTTTGCGTTTTGACCACAGGTGGCAGTATCCATTAGAGAACTCTGTCATACTTGTTTAAAGGTTCTATATCATGTTTCTTTAAACCTTCCAAAGTCACCTGTGGGCATATGAGGAAATATTGCCTTTGGTACAATGAAGTATACATTTGCTAAGAAACAAGAAGTTCTGCTGTAGCTTTTTTCATCCGGATGACAGACGCTTGCCTTTACGTTAACCACGTTTGTGCTGCCGTTTTCATGAAATCGCCATATTACGCCACTTCTGGCAATTAGACTCTTCTTTAGATAAGTTGAACAAAGTCTGAGGCCTCTAAAAATAAAAAGCAAACATTTTTTGCTGCTAAAAGAGCCACTTTGTCCGAAGTTTGAGCAGAAATGATTAGATTCTGCCTGCGTTGCTCAGCAGGGAGGTGTAACACTGTTAAGGCAGCGGCTTCCTGTCGGGGCGGCTAATGACAGATCTACCTAGACCTGTCGTAGCCACTGGTTTATTCAGGATAGAGAGGTGCTGCCGCTCAGACAGCAGAATTCATTAGGATTTCTCATCTTCTAGTCAAGCAGAAAACAACATTGGGTATGATTTTGATAAAGGTATAACATTATAACTTAGTTAAAAGACCCTTTAAAAACTAACATTTTTATTTCCATTTTGTCTCATACTGATGTTCAAATTGAAGGGACTTTGACACTTAAGGAAGAAACTACTTGATGCATCCATTAAGATAGGAGAAGGTTATATAAAAAAGGAATTACATTTAAGATCATTCCTGCTCTAAATACAGTTCATGCCCCAAACTTTTATCTCTCAGTAAAGTGCATTAAGGTACATGCGGCTAATTTATTCGTTGATGAATAAAGATAGTGGGAGTTTTTCAGCACTAATGGATGTAATGAACAGGGAAAAATAACACCTGATTTATCAGGATCTGACCTGCTAATGAGAGCAGATCAAGGAGATATCAGTGGAATGTGATGGTGCAAAAAATGTAAAAAAAATCTAATAGTATTTAAATCACTGAACTGAAACTGTGATATTTAAGAACTAGAGCAGATCTCCTCACAGTTTCATCACACGTTTTATTTTGAAGTTGAATCTTGGTTCCCTGAGAGGTGAGACTGCTGTGCACAGTTAGCCTCAGTCTCTTTGTTTATTTCACATTTTGAACAACAAAGAAAAATCATTGAGGAGATGTCAGACTCAATCAGTCAGCAATCTTTCACCCGCAGGCCTGGAAAGCTGGTGGCTGCTATGGTATGTGTGTGTTCTTGTGAGCAGGCGAACCTCATCTCCAGGTCATGGCTCTCTTGGGCGCTGAAATCATACAAGGCCACCAAAGTGTTGAGCTTGAGAGGATCTTTCTGCAGCTGGATCTGCTCCATCTAAACAAAACAGAGACACAGCTGAAACCAAATATTTACATACACATAACCTTAAATGACATTAAACCTCTCCTGTGTTGTTTCCACAGGGATTACTACACTGCAAAAACTGATCTAAAATATATATATATCTTTTATAAAATAAGTGTACTTGCCCTTGATTTAAGCAGGTAAATGAGATGATCTGTCAGGGGAACGAGTATTTTTTCCCTTAAAATAAGATCTTTAGCTATAATGCACTTGAAATAAGATAATGGATTTGTTTTTTCCTGTTTTAAAATTAAATCATCATATTCTATTGGAAAAATGTCTTATCTGCTCAAATCAATGGAATATTTGTTTAAAATGACTTATTTATATGTCAATTTTGTGTCAAACTATCTCTGTTTTCTAAATGTCATAATATAGAAAGATAATCATTTATATATTTTTTATAATTTTTAAGTATTCTGTAATTTCCACAGTTCACACTCAAAGTGTGGCTCAATCTGAATACCTCAGACTGGAAAGGACACAAAGGTGTCTTTTCCAATCAGAGGCTACCCCCCCACCTCCCCACTACTCACTCCATTTGTTTGTGCTCCCTAAAACATCTTTCCTACTGAAATTAGCAGGTTAACCCAAGTTTTTTAAACACAGATCAAACCCACTAAGAAACGACATTTGGGTCTGACCCCTGCTGGCAGAATACGTGGCCTCTGTGCCTCCGCCGCTGCGTGTCTGGTGCACCATCACACTGGGTTAGCATTGATGATGTCACCAGTTCGACAGAAATCAGGAAAGTAAACAATTGAGAACAACATCGCAGTAAGTGTACTCTACTGTTTTCTCTGTATAAATCTGTCTCACCAGCGCTGCGCCATGTTAATAAATGTCAGATCAGTCGCGACTGGTGTGTTGATGTCCGTACATTGCACTCAATGGTATGTAAATTAGTAGGTTGACCAGGGTCTGATGTTCAAATGAGGTTTTCTGACAGTGCTTTATTAAGTGCTTTCTTAAACCAATTACGCACGAGTGTCAGTGGATTACAGCTGTTCCCCACTCAAGGAGCACCTGCAGCACCAAATTGAGGTCAAAAGCAGGAGAATGGGATGTATAAATATAAGCTTCGCAAATGCATTGCACACATTCACTGAGTAAAGAAACACCAACAAATAAAATTTCACAAAGGCTATATAAATCATTTTGTTAAAGTTGCAATTTTTTTAACAAGTAATTTCCCTGTTTGTTACAAATAAAGTCAAAACTGAAAACTCTCAAAAATGTGGGCCTAATTAAAAATCTTTTCTTTTGGCTAATTAAAGTAGCCTTGATATTATTATTTATTATTACTTACTTATCAAAAGGTTAAACTCAACGGCACAGATTTATATAAATAATTATTTTATCATTTTTGACAGGTACACTTTTCCTCAGAAGTGGTAAGTTAAATGTTTGGTTTGGTGGGTGTTGGCATTAACGGACTTGGAAACTGGCTGGGAAACACAACAGGAGTTGTATAGTAATGTAATGTAATGTGTAATGTATAGTTATTTAGTGTATGTAAACCATTAGTTTTAAATGTTAATCTGACATGCCAAAAACAGTAATATTTTGGTGTCCTCTGTCTGCTACTCAGCATAAGCCATTTTCTTCTGTTTATCTGTGAATAATTTGTTAAAGCGAGAAGGAGAGGCAGCAAGCCTCCTATTTTAACTTCATTAAAACAGGATGGAGCGGGACGGAGGTGTAGGTGGGGAGGGCATTTTCACAGAGCTATTCGCTCGATTAGCAGGTAAGATGATGCCTGACGCCTCGATGGCATTCCCAGCAACCGCTGGGAAAGCTGGTGGGTGTGCTTTCCTGCTTCATCACTCAATACCTTACCAGTTAAACTCCTACCTGCTGTTAGAAGCTTCTCCTGCATGAAAACAACAGGGAAACTCTTCCTCTTTGAGCAGACAGTAACTTTTTCAGAAATTGAATCACCCTTTTTTCCTGGTGGACACCAAGAGGCAGCTATGTTAAAGTGAAATGGCTTCACAAGCATCACCAGCAAGGGCGGCTAATGTGGCTGATGGATGGGTCGAGTTAACAGAAGCCATGAGGTAAACTGCCTCAATGGCCTCTGGGTTCAAACCATGATAGTAGCTATCTATTACAGCCAATGAAAAGCTCCTTGGGGGCCTTGAAAGGGGCTCCTGATGCTATATGCTGGAATGGTGCACAGCCAAGATAACAGAATCATTTCTGCTGTGTTTGATATAGGGGAGCACATCGTATAAAGAAATGAAATAGAAATACCAGCTCTGTTTATATGAGTGTACATTTACTCTATATGCACTTGAAAGTAAATGTTTATATACACTGGATAAAAAGACAAACATTCAGCACTATAGTTACATCTACATCGACTGATTCATAATAGAAAATCATGAGAAAATCGAAAGTAATGAGTTAATAAATCAGTAACACCTCAGAAATGTAGGTTTTTGCTTCAGTACAATTTCCATATGCCTCTTGATTTTGTCTTTATGTGTTCAAACGATTTTATATCAGTATGAATGCCAAAGGAACGTCATGCCATTATACAGTTCAGGAAGGGGACTGGTTTTGTGTTTCAGAGATGAATGTGTTTTGGCTCCATGCCAGAACAAAACCAAAAGGCCTTCTGGTAACAGGGTGTTATGATCCCCAGTCAACTGAGTTCTGCAATAAGATGGACTGGAAGGCCACCCAGAGAGGAAGAAGCCTTAACTCCTGCAGCAACATAAAAAGCCAGCTTACAGTTTGCAGATGTTCTCAAAAAACAAACGTCTCAAAGCCTGGATACTTGTTCTCTAGTCTAATAACACCTAGAGTGTGTTATCTTAATGATCATTGTTTTATTTAAAGGAAATAAACAGAAGCTAGCAACCCTGAGGAGCACAAGTGTGAAACATGAGGGACCACATCATTCACAAACTGGCTTCTGGAAGTGTAAAATTCAGCTTAAATGTCTGAAATTTATTCAATAAGATGAAGATAAAGATGATCACAATTCAAACAGATGAATCAATGTTGGTTTTGAATGATAAACAATAGCTTTCTGAAACCTCTGATATGAATCATCTTATCTGGGCTGATCAACCAATCAAACGCAGACTTTTAGAGCCTCATATAATACAGACACTGAGCTAAAGCTAGACTTATTCTAACCACTCTCCTTTCTGAAAGGTCAAAGACTGTAACCCATCCCTTAGTATCATCTATTAAGGCAAACTGTGTGCCAAGTTTGCTTTTAGTGTTATCATAATATAATACAATTCTATCCAGTGAGACTGTTTTGAAAAAGTAACAAAATACCGTTGGTCAGCTGAATTTATTATGAGAACAGGGAGACTTTGCAGGTAAATATCCAACCCCCCATGGCTAGCTCATGCTATAAATGAATTACTGTTAACACTACCACCCTCACTTTATTTCCTTTTTAAAACAGATAAACAGTATAGAAACTGAATAAAGTCAACAGGGATGGAAAAAACATCTCAACCAATCAGACTGTTTGATTTAGATATTTGAGAGTGGGTGATCATCCTGGGTGACTCTGGTCTTCTTAAATCAGTATGTAAGCCTGTTCTTTAGAGAAGAATGAGTTTTCTTTGTTTTTGGGTTGTTTTTTTTTATGCTCATTACCCCACAGAGCCTCCATCTGCCCGTTCTCCAGCCTGAGCTAATGGACCTGTCGGCTGACAAACAGCCTGCTGCCAGCTGTGCTCGCTCCAGACTGATGGCACTGCACAATACACTCCCTGTAACAGATGACTGAACTGGTACTGAAATAGTTCCACAAAAGCCTCTTTTTCACATTTCATCCTTTCAAACCACAACCCTTAATGCATTTTATAGTGGATAACTATATTTGGTCTAGCCCCCCCACCTATATCAATATAGTGTGCCCTTTTATCAAATGCAAACCATATTGATTAAAATATAACAGTCTGCATTCAACATATTTATCTATTTATAAACCCTTTTTGTGCCTAAAAACCTAAAACTTAACTAGTGTAACCAAGTGCCTTTAGAAGCCATCAATTTAATAATCAGAGTCCATGTGTGTCTATTTCAATCTCAGTATAAATCCAGCCTCAGACTTATGAGGCCTCGATGGTCTGTTAGAGGACAATAGAAAACAAAAAGCATCTTGAAGATCAAGGGACAGAGCAGACTTGTCAGAGAGTAAGGTGTGGAGAACTTTAGACCACGGTTAGTTTCTAAAACAATTTGCCAAGCTTTGAAAATGTCCAAGAGCTCTGTTCACTCTGACATCTGAACGCTGAGAGAGGATGAAACTGAATGCAGAACTACCCAGACATTGAGTTCCTCCTTCAAGGAGAGGACAGCATTCATCTCTGAAACTTAGAATAACAAGAATGACAATTCCAACTGGTTAAAACCTTTACTAAAGTGTATAATTCAAGTGACAACTTAACATATATGTGTATGGAGACAAGGCAGCTCAGCAACTATAGGGGACTACTGTATATTAACCTATAAATAAATAAACTTCAGTAAAGCATTAGAAAAACATCCTATTTGAATATATAGAAATGCCCAGACATAAAAATACAAACTCCAAGCAACCATTACATTTCAATTCAGTTTATGTAGCCTATATAGCAGCAATTCACAGCATATGTCATCTGAAGACACTTTACAGAGACAATTCAATCACATCATACAGTCAGAAGGTTTTCTATCTAAGGAAAACCAGCTGATTGCATCGACTCATTGATTCGACAGCAATCCCTCACAGGTGTGTGCTCGGTGTGGATGATACTATATGCATTTGTAAAACTATAGTAAAGAAGTCTTATTCTAATCTCTACATAGTTTATCATGCTATACTCCCCTAGAGAAGACTAAAAACGAATATTTTTAGCTTAAAACACCCTTTGTATCCTCTGAAAGGACCATGACAAAAGGATATTGCCTATACTGTGACGCCGCTACATGGCAGGACTACTAATACCATACATTTTAGAAATTTGGCCTGTATGAAAGAGTAGGAGCCATAATGAATCCTGTTGGTAGCTTACCATCGGCCATGCAGGCGACACAAGAAATATTTAGAAGATGCTTTGCTAAGATGAGACCAAAACACAATATTTTATCCTGAATCTAAAATGTTTGCCAGAAAATTCATATCACACATCACACTGAATACATCTACCCTCGTGCTGAAACACTGCGGTGGCATTATTATGATGTGGGAATAGTGTACTTTAGTGGGGAAGCTGTTCAGACCTATTGGAACTAGGGGCAGGACTTGTGAAATGATACACATGCATGACAAGTTAATTTAACGCTAATGGGTGATCAAGAGTTAAAAACCAAAACTAAAGAGCCAACCCGCATATCTCTGCACTGCCTTGAATAGGCTGTGCTGCATAATAGGTTGAAATTCGGGGGCTGAATTTCCCACGCAGCCCTACGGATATGATGCGACTGACGTAGTAGAAGAAATTGTGGTTGTTTCAAACACTTACTTTGTCACTTGACATGGTGCTTGCTGCTGTCACAAAATATGTACAGTGGTGTTTTAGTAAATAGTCATATAATAAACTGCGTTACAGCATCACCATTGCAGTGCTGTGAGTACGGCCTGTCCGTGAAGGGTTTCTCTACGTTACCGTCTCGTCTTGGCTGGTGGCTGCAGTTACATGCAGCACCATCGGTGTCACTAGTGATTCTCATTTCCTGATCCTGCCTCTAGTTCCTTTAAGGATGCAAACAATGAGGGAACTTCAAACCAGAGAAGGGAAACCTGTTGGAGGCTAAAAAAAGACCCTCCAGTTAGACATTACCTAAACATATAAAAGGAACTATTATAAAATGGTTTAAATGAAAGTATGTCACTGTAACACAATGGCCTAGTCAAAGTCCAGACCTAAATATAGCCAGAGTGAGCTGGAGCTATTCTGTAAAGTCAGTGGAAAGGCTTCAGTGTCTTGATAACAAAGCCTGTAGAAATATAAGATCTTGCAGCATAAGGTTGTTCTACAACTACTTTAAAAGATCCATTTATGTTTTTCCATTAACTAAACAATACATTGAAGTTGGTGACAAGTAAATGTGTTGTAAAGCACTCTATCTGGCTAAAATTCTGGGTTCATTCTTTGAATTGTTTTTGTTATCTCTTTAATCATCAGCATGAACAAAACTAACACCATCCTGTCTAGAATTTTCACCATGAAGGAGAGGATGTGGAGGACGAAGGAACGCTGATGAGAGCAGTCCATGAAACATTCATTGCTGAGCCACAGGAGGTGGTTCACAGGGGCTTAACCTTTTACTTTCTGCAGTGTGAAATCTGCATCATCAGCACAGCATCGCAGCACAACTGCTGCATGGAAAATGGCAGCAGATCAAAAAGTCAAGGCCTGACTGTACTCACACAGGGCAGAGGTCACATCAGCTTGAGTTTGATTTGCTGTCCAAGGCAATGGGGAAGAGGGGGTTAATGGTAGAGTATAAACTCTCACATAAACTATACAGAGTTCAAGCACTGGTCAATAAACGGAGCTGCTTCTAATAGGTTTTCAGAGAAAGAAGAACTTGTGTCACAAAATCCCAAATACTGTGAAAACTTGGAAAAAATATAACAGAAACGTTGAGATTCAAATATGCTAAAGACTTTGCTAAATGTTAAAAAGGAAAGTCATGCATTTTCAGTGCAATGCAGGAACATTTTGATGAGTTAGTTTCTCACCGACAAGTCATCTGCTTTGCTCTCTGGCAGGTATAAACACTCCGCTCCATTCTGAATGACTGTGAATACTAAGAAAACAAACAAGAAATAAATAATGAGTCACAGCAGAAATTTGAACTCTTAGCGTAGTGGAAAACTGGAAGAAGTCTTTTCTAAGGATTGATGGATGGAGAAATGCATGTTATGGTGAAATGGGCAGGCTTCTGGAAGACTCACCATCATCGCTGTGTTTTCTCGACAGCTCTTGTCTACTGCTGTGAGCCCCAATCTCCTCTGGAACATTATCCAAATCACTGGCCTAAAACAATAAATCAGTGCAAATGTTTAAGATAAATAAATAAATAATCAATTCTTTGGTATATATTTAAACAGTTACTTGCAAATAAAGTTCAGATATTAGTGGCATGTCTTTGTTTTAGGCTCTCTTTAGTCATATTTCCTCTAAATCATTAAGCTCAGTCAGCTTTAAAGCCAAGCATAAATTATTCCAAAGTCCTGCCACAGATAGTCATTGCAGGTCTGGACTTTGACTAGGCCATTAAAACACATCAATAAGATTGACTTAAATATAAAAGCTTTGAATGGACTTTGTATTTTCTCTGGGTAATACAATGTCCACTCTAAAAAATTAAACTCAGCTTTAGCCTTATTTTTATTCTTCACTAACTAATACTGCAACTACGATCAATGTTGGTCCCTCCATTCCCACTTTATTATATTTTTTCCACCACATGTAAAATTATAGCAGAACGTTTACATTTGAAAAGCACAAAGCAAAAAAGAATAAAACTTTAATCACTAATTTGTAAATAATCTTTGGAAAAATCAGATATTCAAGCAGAGGTGGGTAGAGCACCCAAAAATTGTACTCAACTAAGAGTAACACTACTTCATTGTATCTTTACACCAGAAGGAGTAAAAAATAGTCATCCAAAAATTACTCATGTTTATGTTAAAATTATTTAATTTTGTAAGAAGGCTACTACTCATCAAAACATGATTCTCTGTTTGAAATTACATAGTGAGACAGAGTAGACTGTAAAGTTATGTGCAAATTCTGGTATTTTAAAGTATATAACAAAAATCATTATACAAACAAACATTGTATTTGAAAAAGGTAAATAATTCAGGGAGAAAAAAAAAATTTCCAAACCAATTTTCTTTTTTAGATAAAACATGAAACCACAACCTCCACTTACAATATTTGCTATATTAGCTCGGTCTCTAAATGTCATGATAGCTTTACCAGATTTAAAGTAACTTGTTTACAAAAAAAAAAAATCATTTTATCAAAAGACGTGTCTTTGTCTGGAGCTTTTTTGTTAAAAAAAGTGGATGGACGGTGGATGGAGTAGCCATCATTTAACTCAAGTAGGAGTAGTTATATATTATTAAAGATGTGCCAATACAACTTTTTCATTTCTGATATGATACCAATATTAAAGCTTTGAGTAATAACCTATAATGATATTTATATGGTATCAGCGCAAATCAGAAATACTTTTATTACCTATTTTATATTGTGGAATGATAGAAAAGGCTTATTCAGGTGATATTTCTCAAAGAAGAAGACTTTACAACATCAGATATGAGAACAACTGACCTATTTCTTATTTACGAAAAAGAATTAGATAAGCTTTAAACATAACCAAATGCAGGTGAACTGTTTCTATAATCCATCCCCCCCCCACTCAAAGCTAAGCCCTACCCCGCAACTTGCAAACTTGGACGCGCATCTCACTGCAGGACTCGGCAAAGCTGACTCAGCCATTGCTGTCAAAACACTCTGGACTTCAACAGAACTGCCTCATGTCTCATTCACAAGTAAATAAACTATTTTATTATTGTCACTTTCAAGGTAGCATGCTAAGTTACGCAATGCTAACAATATGAGTTTTGCAAAGGGGTGTTGTGAATAATTCCAGCATGGTGAGCGGTGGAGTTTTTGGAGGCTAGCAGCTCTCACAGACATTTTTTTTTTTGGGGGGGGGGGCAAAGAATTGACCAAAAAGCTTAAGGGGGTTTGAATACTTTTCCAAATTAACATTTCTCAACAAACAAATCTTTGCAAAACAAATCTGTTTTCTATCTTGAACTGCAGATGGGAGTAACCGTGCTGTTTCATAGTCTACATTTGGAAGCTATTATCAAGCCCCTGCTGAGATCACATTGTCTCTAAAGCCTCCACTGACACACACGACACACAAAGATACACACACATGTCTCCACCAGCTGCACAGGACACCAGATGACGGCCTAAACCCAACAGCTTTCAGACGTCATCATCCAGAGGCACACATCCAGATGCAGTTCACCTTACAGTACGATATCATAGAGTATGAAAACAGATTCTACATGATTCATCTTCAGAGCTGTGACACCGCAGTTCACTGTGACATCTTCCAGCAAGCCTGCCTCGGCCACACTGCCTTTATTGGTAGTGTTTGCAGCCCGGCAGTGTCCGTATCTCTTTAAACCATCAGCTGTATCGTGTCTGTTAAGGCGGGACAAAATTTACATGAAGCCTAAACAAAAGTAAAGCTGGAGATATCACATAAAGCCAAGCATTGGGTTCTTACTGAGTTTCTGTGTGGAGAATCTGAGCCGCTGGCCCTCTTGGCTTTTTGTGCCAGTGATGTCCCAAACCTCAGAGCTTCATACACTGGGTCCACCTTATTCCCACAGGCTTTGAAGCAGAACATCACAAGATATAAAATAAGCTTATGAGCAAACAAATATGAAATATCACTCTTAGTCCAGCGCTTTTTTTTGGTTTGGTTTTGTTTTTTACAAACCATAAAAACTTAAATAATTATTAGATGTTTAAAGCTTACCAATGGGCATGACTTCTTTAATGCATCCATACTGCTCCTGGTTCAACAATGGAGAACTGTAGTATCGCCGAAAGCCTTTTGGCTGCAGAGAAAATGATACAGAAGAGAAAAAGATGTGAATCAGAGAACTTCTGGGATAAATAAAACCCTCACCACCGCAAAAAGGAAACAAAATCCATAAGATTAAAAAATGAAGGCACACTAAGCAATAATTTAGATTTTTAATTAACTTAGAGATGGTTGTTTTTTAGCCATAAAAATGTATGCAACTTTGCAGAAAATGGGACTAATTTTCTCACTTCAGATCAGTAAAGGTCAGACTAAACTCATCAAACCTCTCATTCACTATTCACCAGCTCTTAAAAACATGCCAAATGACAGAAATGTTTAGACGAACACATATAAACGCCAGTCCAAGGGCAGAGTGAACAACAGAGGCTGGAGGCTGCGATGCTGTTAACTAAACGATGTCAGACTCAGACGTCACAGTGAGCTGCCCTGAAGCTAACCTGCAAGCCCGTTTCCAAGCATTCGTTTTATCACAATATCGGTTAAATGGAAAAATACCAGATGCTAGGATGCGCCGCACCCGATGTTCGGACACGCTGCAGAACCTCTCACCGCTACTTGACTCTGTCCCACAAAAAGACTTTGCATGCAAATCAGATGCTTTGATACCCAGAATGCATTCGGTAGTCATATGTTACTGGTGGCAGAGGTATGTGCTCTCCAAGCGCTTTTCTAGCTTTAAGAACATTTTTACTTATTTTTAGATCAATTTTTGCAGTAAAGGTTTAAAGTAAGAAGTACGTGAGGTTGATTCTTTTATGCACTCAGTTTAAAAAATTTCTTTTTTCTTTTTTTATGAAAGCTACACAGTCTGGTGTAAAGCTTGTGTTTCCTTGTTCTGGGGACCTGAGACATAACTTCTGGAGCAGGTGAAACGATGAAGCATGCTTCTCTTTGTTTTCCTAATGCTTTTAACACCATCCAACTGCTGGGAACCATGTTGGCCCCATTGTTGTTTACCCTGGATGCTGCAGATTTCTTCTTTAACTCTTCAGATTACCATCTTTAGAAATTTCCTGATGACTCTGCCTGACTCCACTTTTTAACCTTTGCTGCTCCCAACAGGCCCAATAAGTGTTGTTACATATTTCACTGGTTCTTGGTCTGAATTTTACATTTTGCACTCTTTCTAATCCTCTTGATATGTAGAAAAACAGATGTTCAAAATGACAGATACTAACTATAGCAGATATGGTGTTTTTTTTACCTGCTCTGGGAGTGTTTGTTTCCACAATCATTTCCTTTCTACAGTCATGCATATTGAACAGTTTTCCAGTCATTCTGCAGACCAGCTGTTGTTTTTCTTTTAAGCTTGAACATTTCTTATTTTTACCCAAATGTTCTTTTTTATTATTAATAATTACACTGTTTTTTCTCCTTTCTGTGATTTTTTCTACCTTACCTTTTAAAATGCAGTTATTTTCATATCATGTAGTATTGCATGTACCTGTATGCCTTCTGTCTGCTAGTTTTTGCCACTGGTTTTCCCAAAGTGGTGCAATGCATGCATTTCTATTCTATTCTATTCTCGATCGCAGCCACACAGCAAAGCAAACCTTTCACCTGTGCTATATTACCTTAGCAGTCTTCATAAGAGTATGTTTAAATGCTTTAAATGCAGGTTTAAAACAGTTCTGTGTTGGAAATAACTTGCTGTTCTTGGAAGAAACCTGAAGAAGGCTACAAAGGTGAGCAGGAGGTCTTTCTCAATGTGGGAACAAAACGTTCATCACCAAAAAAACTGAAGAATGAATCACTGATTTCCTCATGAGTGTGAATCAACTTGATTCCTTTTCAAGGCTTGTCACTGCAGATATTGTCCAACATGTGCACTGCTGTCAGAGTTTGGAATAGTGACTCACAGAAAACTAGCACATGTTGGTTTGTATAAACAGCAAGGTCCGTATTTCACAGTCAGAAAAATACAAAATCTTGAAAGTGTAAGACTGATCAGTTTTATTGTATATTGTTTTCTTTTTTCTATATAAATGCTAAATATAAATGCTTACTGGCAGCACAGAAAAATGAAAGAGTGAGCAGAGTCTCCATAAGGAGTCTCAATATAAGAAATGTGGGCAAGCTCTGGGGAAATAAAGAAAACACAGGGTGGGCATTGACCTCTCCTGACCCACAAAACACAGCCTCTCTCCGTTGGATCCATGATTATGTAACACATGAAATCTTTGATTCAAGAGCATCAATAATAGAAACAGGTTAGAGGCCAACAGTTTGTGCTATAATTACTGCAGACATAGAAGGAAGTCAGCAGCCAGACCATCAGAGCCACCTCCAGGTTTTGTTAACAGTATAAAACCTTTAGGTAACAAAATAGGTAATAATTTACTAAGTACTGTTTTTAATGGAGTTAATTGGTTAAAGGAAGCCATTAATAAATAACTGACTTTACATTTATCTATTTATTGTTGAAGATCTTGACCAGATAAAGAATCAGAAGCAAAACATGGGCTGCTCATGTGGAGAAAAGTGAGGCCTACACAAGCACTAAAATGACTTGCTAATATTTTGTAAGTTATTAATGCTGGTTAAAAGTGCAGCAGAATTAATATTTTTCTGAATGTAATGAGAAACTGTATGTTTCTCATTAGCTTTTTTTGTTAAAAGCTGAAATTTAGCACTGTGATGCTATAGTTTGCAGAACTGGCACAGTAAGCTTTAAACTCTCTGAGAAGGGTACCAGGCTGCTAGGTCTCCTAGCTAATTATCTTTTTATCTTTATCATTGTTGAGATCAATCTCAGAACAGCAAACATCATTCATTTTTGAACTTTTGTTTTTTTCACTTCCATAAGTGATGACATAAGCCACTCCAAGTTTGATTAAAAAATGATTCTGAAGTTCCTTAATCTTAACATCATAAGTTCTTAGAAAAATTGGAAGATTCTTGGAAAAAATAAGGTGCAGTTCTAGTACAGAGTTGGAGCATGAAGTAACTTGCTTTTACACTGGATGCATTCAGCTAGCCAAGAGAAACAAGCATGGCAGCAGAAGCATCCAAGTTTAGAGTTTGTTCAAGTTAGAGTCATACTCCTCTGGGAAAACTTCCCCTTATATGCTTGACCTCTCAGCCTGATTTTCCACTCCTGAGAGCGGGTCATATCTTCGAGCCTCATCCCATAAGCAACCCAGGGAAATAAAACACAGCAAAGAAAAAAAGAGAAAGCCAAGTCGTATTGTTGATTTTACTGCTACCATCCTTTCCACATGACATTTATTCCCTTTTATCTTGCTTGACACTAACTCAGCCTATTCCAGGTTTTCCTAACTAGTTCCAGTTATTGTTGCATAAGAGAGGCAACAAAGGACCATTAAAGCAAGAGGAGGTATTCATAAATCCTCCAACTTTAAAAGACTTGAGAGTCTGAGGTTCAGGCTCCCACTTTACCTCTTTCTGCTGATTTGTTGCTTCAGTATGACAATGGAAAGTGCTTCTTGGCATTTACCAGCGTGGCCAAACCCTGCTTTGTAAAAACACCAGGACCACCCTGACAGAATAATTTCTTAACCAGAGGATAATGTTTTAATTCAGTTCATGAATGATTCAAAGTGATAAAACTCGTGACATAATAAATCCAGATCCTTCTTTTTAACTGGAAGAAAATGACCACTGTTTACAATGAAAATGACAAGGATTTGTCCCTGGTGACTAAGGTTGCTACAGTCCTGCTCACCATTATTGCCACCCCTTCATGTTTTACATAGCTGAGTGAATATCTTCAGAAATAAAAGGAAATGTTTAAAACTAAAATCAGCAGTATCTTTCAATTTGAGGTCCAAAGTAATTTAGCAAAGACAATTACCATTTCGACATAAATGTTTTAATTGCAAAGGACAAAACAGAAAA
>JAUZNJ010053315.1:0-29836 GCA_034780135.1 Jordanella pulchra | reverse complement strand
GGGCTCTAGTTGGCACCAAGATAATTATTCTTATTGTCACATCGCCAGACAGGACACTGCAAAAAAAAAAAAATAAATAAAAAAAACAAACAAAAAAAAGCTGATCTTTTATCAGATTAATGATCAAAATGGTAAATATAATGATTTGGGTATATTAGAAAGTAATATAAAACTAATCTAATAAAAGCATTTTATACCATAAAAGCTGTAATTTACCAAAAATATCACTACAGATAAAAACACAATCATTTGGCTTTATGTTTGAGGAAGAGTGATTTATTCAGATCAGGGAAAGATTTACATAAACAATTAAAATCAGAGGTTGATTTAGGGGTCGGATGATTGATCGATTTTAACGACCTGTCAATTTTTTTGTTTATGAAGATTCAATTTTTGGAAAATCTGGACTTTTTTCACCAATCCTTTCCTTGAGCTTCCATAGTTCAAAGTACAATCAGTTCACCCATTTTTCTTCTAGTGATAAACTAGCTCACTGTCTATTACCAGTAGCTGCAAACATCTTGTGTCTCATATTTTTATTGCTTGTTGTGAAAAAGGATTATTTTACAAGCAGGTTTTGAAGCTTCAGCCTTTAATTTGAGGTCACCTCCCAGAGGGGATGATTGACAAAAAAGATGTATGCAATATATGTGTCATTTGTCTTTTTATAATTAGACTTAAGTGGAAAAAAAACATCAATTAATCAGATTTGGTAAGAAAAAAAAAATCAGAGACAAGATATTTAAGTCATTTTGCCAGAGGTTGATTTTTTTCTTAATTGATGATGAATTTATTGTGATGTTTTTAACCAATTTATACCTTTTAGAATAATTTAATGCAAATACAAAAACATTGATTTACTAAAACTGGTAAAAAATGAATGCTTTATTTTAAAACAATAATCAGTGTTAAACAGATTTTGTGATATTTTCTAATCCTTCCAGCTTAGGCAACATTTATCGTTCAATATAATTTGATTAAACAGTTTTTTGGTTCGTTCTTTTTTTTTTATTTTTGCTGAATTTTTCACAAATTTTAAATCTTCTTCCCAATCATTGTGAAATTGAAATGTTTAAGTATTTTTTTCCAGGCACTTAATTCTAAACTATGAACAGATCAGAAAATAATTGTCTAAAGAACCTTTGAAAGACATTCAGAAGCTCCTTGAAGTGATCAGCAACTGGTAAATAGACACAAGTAAATCAGGTTGCCTGGAAGGTAAATATAAAGGAATTGGTCCAATAAAGGAGCC
Source organism: Jordanella pulchra (assembly GCA_034780135.1). Classification (NCBI taxonomy): domain Eukaryota; kingdom Metazoa; phylum Chordata; class Actinopteri; order Cyprinodontiformes; family Cyprinodontidae; genus Jordanella; species Jordanella pulchra. Next base: position 28,584 of record JAUZNJ010053315.1, on the reverse strand, counting down.
CAGGATTCCTGTGATTCAGAGGTGGTTTGGGGTCTAACGTGGATCATTTTAGAGAGCTTCTCACCAGCATTATTGGGGTAGGAGTCCATATCCAAGTATGAGTGCTCCTGGGTCTCATGTGGCCCCCCAACCACCACTCCACCTTCCCCCCTCTCCAGCCCCACCAGGTCAGAGAAGTGGGGGTGTCCCTGCTGGCCCAGTGAGGGGTAGAGCGAGGATGAGGACTGGCCCTCTTTCCTCTGTAACAGAGGAGGTAAAAGGGATGGTCCTGCTGCCCCTCCGAGCCCGGCGGTTCCAGGCAGCAGCCCCGACGTCAGACTCAGTCCCCCGCCCTCTTTGTCCCGCCATGGCAGCCAGCAGAGCTTCCAGGAGACGAACAAGGAGACAGAAAGGAGGACGAAGCCGCAGAATGTCACGATGACCGACAGCAGGCTAACAGAGATTTCTGCAAAAGAGAGGAGAAACAGGAGAACTAGATAACAAAGCTTTAGCTTGGCTTTATGGCTGAGGAGGATATTTTTGTTCAAAACTCAACACAAACCAAAACCCAGATGAGTTTCTGGTGGTATACAACAATAACAAGAGAGGAATAAATTAATAGCCAGTGCTGTAAAACCCAAATTATGAGGGAGGATTTATCATCCGAGATCCTAAAAAGCTTTATCGGTCTCACTGGTGCATCTGATGGATCTACGACAACATCCAGCATGAATGTCACCAACATGAATAAAAACAACAACCTCATCTCTAAGAGCCCACTATTAACACATCATGCATATGCCAAACAAATCAACAGTAAATACCACAAATGCACCATTAGCCGCAACATCTACAAATCACACATCGCGCAGCAGCATGGAGAACCTGCTGCTAACATAAAGTGTAATTTGCAGGCATTCTCTGGAGCTTTTATGCAGCATTTAGATTCTGAGATGGAAATGTGGGAGAAAACGGGTAGGATGGGAAAATGAGACAAAAAGGAGAGGGGGCGATGATGATGATGATGATGATGATGGAGGCAATTAATAAAAAAACAAAACAAAAAAAAATACACCCACAGTGATCCTGCATCTCTTCAAAGTTGTGAGCCTTTTGTTGTCTAATAGGTTAAAGGGAGGGAGGAGATAGTGTGTGTGTGTGTGTGTGTGTGTGTGTGTGTGTGTGTGTGTGTGTGGGTGTGTGGGGGGGGTCATTTAAATCAAAAAGCATGACAAGGTCAGAAAAGGTAAAGCAAACTCCCCCCATCATACAGCCCGAGTCATGCATTCAACTTAAGTTTATTATTTCTTTGATAACCATTTATTGTATTTCCCATTAGGTTATCGGGTTTTACGATCATGAATCATAATAATGTTGGCTATATCTCTAAAATATCTTCAGAATGGGTGCATTTTCTGAAATCAACCCAGCTTTAATGTATCAACCAACATTTTTCAAAGAGATTAAGGTAAAGACTTTAGAGCGGACAGACTGGAAGCTTGATGTTCAAAGAGATAGCAAGACGCTAGACAGGAGGTTCAACAGGCCTGTTGATATTCATTTCAGTTCAATATCAGTCAAGTTTGAAAGTTTTGAATTTAGAAAATATTTTATATCTGGTCAATATTCTGTTTAACTTGGAGATTTATAGGTTGTTGTTGATTTTTATTTTTGATTTAAAAGACAAACACTAAGAAGTGCATAATTATGAAGTGGAAGATGTTAAAATTTAGTCACGGTACAAACGCAGCTGTTCTGTAAAGAACACAGAATATAGTTAGAGAACATTAGTCAACAAGAATCCCCATGAGGACCGAGGAACACAGCAAACAGGTCAGGGAGAAAGTTGTGAATACATTTTAAAAAGGGTAAGGTTATAAAGCCGAATCCCAACCTTTGAACATCTTACAGAGCCTTGTTCAGTCCAACATTAAAAACAAAACAATGTTATCTACCTAAACTGACAGTGAAAGAGAGAATTAACTAAAAGAGCCAACAGAACCAACACAAAGGTCACAGCTGTTTGCTCTAAAATTCTTGCATTCCCATTTCCAGTTTGTCATCAGCCTTGTAGGGGACACAGAAAACATGTCGAAGAAGGTGCCCTGGTCAGATAAGACCAAAATAGTGCTTTATGGCCTACATGCAAATCTGTGTTCAGCAGGGAAAAGGAAGCCAGTCAGACGGGAAGATGGATAGACCCAAATACAGACTAGACCTTGAAGAAACATGTTAGAGGCTACAGAAGACTTGGGGTTAGGGCACAGTTACACTTTCTGTAAGGACAGCCATCCTGAACACGTCCGAATGGACCAGTTAAAGTCCAGGCCTATATTTAACGGAGTATCCATGGCAACACTTTAAAATATTATGCACAGATGATTTCCATCCAATGTTTTCTTTTGCACATGTGGGGGGGGGGGCATGAATATTTATAGATAAATAGACTAAATATACAATGAATATTTATTCTTATCCTGGTTCATTTGAAGCCTTTTTATAAATAGCACATTTGGGTCTGATGACTGTTTTGACAAAGAAGGACCCATCAAAGCTCACACTAAATGTGCGTCCTAGAGCTCAGACCATGAATATGCATGGGCTGTGACTAGACCAAGAAGACTCCTTACAGAGATCTGCAGACTGACTATGCCTGGCTGGTCCACCCGGGGGCTTCACAGTAAAAACTGCATCTTTTTCCCTCTTAGGTTACTTCCAGACCACAGATTAGGAATGCTTAACCAAGGAAAAGATTTCTAAATGGTTCCCAATTTGTAAGTATCACAGGACAAGGACAGCAAACATAACCCGAACAAAACAATTTAATATTTGACAACGCCACAAAAAAACCAAAAAAAGCTGATGGTTATATCTGATGGTTACGTTTCCACCCTCCATTCCTTCCTTTTCCGCTGCACTTTTTCCTTAAGCATCTCCCTCTTTGTTCATCGCCCCTTCCTCCTCTCCTCTGCTTTCTCTCTCTTGTTGGTGAATTATTCATCAGTCTGTGTATGTCATTAATCAGCACTTGTTCAAAAGATATGATTGGAGTGCCGAGAAGGTGGGGTGGGGGTGAGCACTGTCTCGGTGGAGAACAAGATCAGGGAAAGAAGATATGAAGACAGAAAGAGAAATTAGGGTTGGGAAAAAAACGAGGAGCAGGATTTATCCAGGTGGAGGAGGGAAAAAGACGGACTGGAACACGTGTTGAAATAGACATATGAGCTGACGGGGTCGATTCCACAAAGAAGGCAAGGGAGGAGGAAGGGTGCAAGGCACATAGAGTCGATAGCACCAGCATGCCGTGTGTGAAAGAGCAGATACATGAAAGGCAATAATAGGAAGAGGAAGAAGAGTGGAAACACAGTTGAAGGAGCTTGACAATGATTTAGAGGAAAACACCTGAAGAGCGGGGGAGCTTCAGAACGTGAAAGGTTAATGCATTGATCTTTAGGAGAAAAAACAAAAGGAGAGGAGTAGGCTGTGTCAGGCTGGGAGATCAGTGAGCACTGATAACACACTGGTGTGATCAAACGTGTGCAGCGACTGTCAGGAGCAAAAACCGCTCCCCTCCATTTGTCTCTCTTTAGACAAGTCACTGTACCATCCCGAGCACTGATCCTGCCAGAGATCCGTCACTAATCCACAAAGCATAAAGAGCGAGTCAGCAGGCGGCCGGGATGGTGGGTGGGTAGCAGGCCTCTGAAGCTCGCCACGAGGAGCGGCTGAGGCTCCCTGTCAGTCAGAGACTGACGCAACCCCCGTTGGGAGTCGTACAATCCTCCACATCAAACGCATCTCCGCTGCTTACACAAGCCATTCGCTGACAGCTTTTTGCAATCGGCAGCCCTCTCAGGGATCGGACGCCTCCATCAGCAAACGCAGGAAGAACACAGCTCGTAAAGCAAAGAGCTCCGTGCCTAAAACCGTGACCCGACATTTTTGCACACAGCCACTGAAATCTCAGGAGGCATGCCAGGCGATCCAGGTTAATCTACGCAGAGGCGCACAGTCATGTTTATCCATGTAGCACCTCCCATGGGAAACCACAGAATACCAGCTCAGCAGTTTAAGTTCTCAGATTGCTTGTTACACTTCGACAGTGACCTCATTGGTTACCTAATCAATGAAACATTTTGAGAAAATAGTCTAATTATTGAGGTAAATTTAAAAGGTAATGCTGATTAGGTCAAATGCATGACTCCACATTTGTCAGAAAAAGCTTTTAAGCTTTTGTTCTCCCACTGCATTCCTTGGTTCTCTCTGGGTACTCGTGTTTCCTGTCATAAAAAAAAAATGCCACCTCAGCAGGTAAACTCAGAAATTATATCCTTTTGTGCTATAAATGTAAAAGTCTAGAGACAGCAGAATTTCCAATCTGGGATGTGTAACAATATCTTAGACTGACAAGAGAAAAATACACTTTGACCTAAGTTAAAAAGTAGTGCTTTGCATGCCATGCTAAAATATCTAATTAAACCCTAAATCCAATTAATATTTGATCAGAAAAGTCTAAAAGCTCATTTTGAAAGATAGTAATTCAAATCCTGATCACTAGGTGGGGTACAGTGTAAAATAAAGCTGGTTCAACCAGATTTCTTCTTGCTGAAGCGAGTTCTTACTGGATCAGGACGATTTCTGTTAATCTAATCTTTAATGAAATTTTCCCTAATTTAAAATCTTTAGCTGATGCAGTTATATAATTTAGGTTTCTAATGTGGCATCAGAATACAGTTTTAGCCCCCAGAACAACATAGAAACAGTGATGAAAAGTCATCTGTCTGAGACAATGGTCTAAATCATGTGCCAATAATCTAAGCAGGAATCCAACAACACTTAATTACACACAAGCAGGGAGAAGAATGTGAGACTATGTGTTCAAGCCACAGCATTAATTAAAATAAATAAAATTCATGCTTAAGGTGCTTTAATTATTATCATAAAAAATAAAGTAATGGCTGCACAAATTAATCGTATTGAACAAAACACAATTTTCAAATCGCAGAGGAACTCAGTGCTGGTCACATTACATTTAACATACAGCTAAAAGTAAACATCTTTTATATAAATGCTGTAATAAAGTCCTGCAATAACTGACTCTGGACAAGCAAGCTTTCAAAGTCATGAACAAATCGAAACCTCTGGACTGAAACTACAACATGCTTGTGGTAAATTAAATTAAAATCACAATATTGGTGAAAAATGACCCCAATTCTGATTTTTGGCAAAATTGAATATCATAAATATGGGTTTACCCAAATTAAAAAAAATACACACGACTCCCAAGTTCATCGATAGATTTCTCCCAGTCTAAAAAAACAAGTCAAAGAAATAAAAAAAGGTTATTTTAAATCTAAATCTGCCAGGGGTATGAATAATTATGAGCTTAACAGTATGTATAAATAACTCCATGTCCCTTTGGGCATCTCAAAAGTAATGCAATGTCTCTAACCATCACCATTTGAATACACAACATGAATATTTCATGATTTGTTTTTCTGAGTCCTCATAGCTTCAAACAATCCTTAAACAGGAGCTTTCCTTAGATCATCTGCCTTGTCATAATTGCCACTCACCGCTCACTCTGTAATAACACTGATTATATTTTTAATCTCACTTTTTGTTCTTTGATAACAGCAGCAGAAAAAGAAGACAGACCATATCCTATCTTCAGAGTTGGGGCTTTGTTTTCCTTCAAGACTCTAAAGGTGCGAGTTAAGATCCATTAGCCTCCCTATGAGGGTGCAGCAGCTGCGGTCATTCTGGATACACTGAGCTGGAAATGAAAGCCATTCCTGACTGTTTTCATCAGGTGGAAAATCTACTTGTTTACATCCAAGCAGCCTTGTGAGGCAACTCTTAATGCATTTTGGAACATCTTGAGCAAACTGTACATCCAGAGGAAAAGCTGTTTACTCTAGAGAAAGGCGTTTGAGGTGTATTGATGCTTCCTCCTCCGCCATGACCGTGAAATCATATTTTCATGGTCATACATTGATGCAGAGCATAATCTATAACTAACCACGACTCGTGTGAAAAAAGCAGAACCTGACTCTGACGTGTCTAAAGCACCAAGAAGATTCAGCCTTAATGTCTCAGATACAGTCTTGTTTTCTCGCTTAAACAGCAGAAAATTATTAATAATCATTTTCTTTCTGATAATAAAGCATTTCTTCATAGTAACTTTTGATTTAATAAAAGAATTTAGTGACAAAGATCATAAATGTGTCTCCCTGGATAATGATAATAATAGCTAACGGAAACATGATAGAGCTATATTATACCGATATTGAATCAATACGATACAAGCACAAATTATTTATGCTATTTCACAGTTTAAAAGGTCAGAATGTTGAATCCTAAAAACCTTTAAAACATCCTGGTCAAAGGGTTGAAACTTTTCATTGGCCAGATTTTCTCGAGTTATATAGATTATAGAGTTAAGCTTTGTATGATGGATGAAGGGTCTCCCTTCCACATTCCCCTCTCTAAAGTAATATTCGTCAAAACACAGTTAAAACAATGAGTTATTCAAGTATTCACTAAACAGCTGTTGGTTAACAGATCTGTAGTTCTAACAGTGACATGACTTCTTTAAAGTCTGGAAAAAGCTCCAAAATATCCACCTTGAGTGCAAGAAAAGTGCAAGAGAAGCCCAGAAACCACCAAGCCTCCAGCCTGACAGTTTTACTCTATAAATCCCTATGACAACGTACTGATCAGAAAAGACCAAACCTTACACCCCTGAGCTCAGCTCCAACTACTTGCTGCTGTCACAGAAAAGCCAAAAACCAAAATACGATGAAACACGACAAGCATTGTGCTTTGAGTGCTATGAGATGTTCATGGTACAAGAAATATATTTGGAGGATTCAAGGGGGAACATAAGAACATTTCCTACAGCTCAAGCATGGTAGGGGCACCATTATGGATGGAGAAATGAAGAAGGGTCTAATGGAAATTCTGCAAATTAAACTTGAAGCAACAGGTAGATGGTTTAGACAAAGACACAGTGGGATGTTCAAGGAGGTCAAAAAAACCCTAACAGTTCAGAACCGGTGCTGGATCAGATGAAGCCGACTATAATTAAACTTATGGGAAGGAGCTCTGTTTTAAAGCTGGGATCTGTGCCAAGGATCAAACCAATTTACATAAACTTGAACATTTCAGCCATTAATCTTGGTGGCAGTTGCTGGTCTATGGATTATAAAGTATGTGGAGAAGGACCTGAAGGAGACCTCATCTGCTCTACAGGACTAATGAGATCAGTGTTAAAAGGTTTGGGGTGCGTGGGTTACCTGAATCCTGCTGTCTGTTGTGGCCCCTCACAATGTAGCTGAACTCCTGGCACTGCTCGTTCTGGCTGAAACCCCACTGGGAGTTGAAGCACAGCTCCTCCACCAGCATCAGCGCCTTCTTACACATGTCTTCATCCCAGTCCCCCGACATGCTCCAATCCGCATCGCACTCCCACCGCAGCAGTCAGCCGATGGCAGCCCAGCCCTCGGCGCCCTCACCTGTCGGACGGCCCCCTGCAGAAGTACAATGCTGGCCCGTCCACCTTTTTACAAGGTGTAAGCTGGAGAAGATGACGCAGGAAGAACAGGAGGGATTCAGCAGGGTGTCTTGATCACAGAGACCGGGCAAAGATGCCCCTGGAAGACATGATTAGAGAAAAACTGAATATTTGCATTTGAGGGGACTATGATTCAAGCATCTGCCTGAGTTTTCAGCTTAAATATAAAGAGAGAGCAGAGAAACAAGAGCAGATGATGTTTACCTTATAGATCTCTGGATTTACACTAGAGAATAAAAGCTGGTTGTATAAAAAGCTTGTCGTGTAACTTTCATTACTCATAAGTTGCTAATTTCTGTAAAGCTGGAAAAATCTACACTGTAAAGTTGGCAGAATTTAAAATGTTTAAGCAACAAACTTCAGCAAATTTTTAAAATTAAGACTTTAGCTTAATTACAAAATTAAGTTTTTAAGTTTGCCAAACTTTGAATTCTAGTAACTTGAGATGCTAATTTGTTCAACTTATATGAAAGTCGTTGAGACTTAAAAAAGGTAATGAAGAAGCTACAGATCTTAAACTTCTAACTTCAGAAATCTTCCCCCTAATTTTGACTTTTTTGTCCCTTTTTGGAAAAATCTTTCATCTACATTTTAAGTAAACCTTATTCTTTCAGGGACAGAAACAATCGGAGTTTCCACCCTCTGACCTTTACAGTTCCTCCATGAATCAAATGCTCTGCTGACTAACCACCACCCAATGGCAGTTCCACCTTCTGATTACTGATAACTTAACTAGTTTAACCCTTAAACCTAAACAGGTATTACACAAAACGGTTTAATGTCTTTGTACAGAACAATGTTATGTTGATTGGTTGCATCAGTTTAGCAGCAATTTCTATTGTTTAAATCAAACATTAACAGAAATTAGGCCTTTAACTCAAAAATGTTCACCTTTTGAAACAGCAAACAACATAAAGGTATAAGTGCTGAAAACTCACTTAACTCGATGAACTTGAATATTACAGAATTAAAGATGAACAGATTTTGATTATTGTCCCTATATCTAAGACTTAGTTGTTCAGGTTTATACCACTGGAAATAGCTTTTCAGCTCAAAAAAAAGGAACTTGTTTTTCTTTTTAAAATGTAGGTCTTTGCATCTCTTCCTTTACCTAAAGACCTTTTAATAATCATAAAAGCAGGTAAAACCAAAACAGTTTTTACATCTGAGGGCGCAATTAAAAGGATGTGGTCTTTACCAGGTTGTTAAATGAATTAAACCCTACCTCAAGCGTGCAGTACAGAGTGCAACAGATTACATTATTTATTGAACAAAGATAAATCCAAAATTAGAAAGCTATTTATGAAAAAACAGGTATGCTGTGGGATTCAACAACTTTTCAACCCATCCGCAGCAGCAATTACTCCTTTGTTCTGCTTTTCTTTGTGGAACATTAGTTGATTGTTTGCCTAATCTTGGATTCTGGAAAGATGGTGTCATATTTAAATCGATACTATGCTGGAACCAGTAAATAAAAACTGCCCTGTAGCCACAGAACATCATCACCCCTCCACCATTTTCACCTTTTGTCTTTTCTACTCTCTTAACCTTCTTATACAACTTGAATTTGATTTGTCCCACATTTTATATTGTAAATGTATTTATGTCAACTGTGCAGCATCTTAACAGCAGAGCTAATTCAAGGAAACCACCACTTGGTAATAAAGCTGTGCTTTGATTGATTCCTTCATGGTCAGACATGTTTAATTTGGTCTCATCTGTTGACCTTGTGTTTTTCACAGGGGCACCAACAAAAGGTTAGCATCCATCATAAATGTGAAATAATCTATCTGAAGAAAATTGACTTTGAATAGTTTGGAGGATTTTTTTTAATCCTTTACTAGACTGATAGGTGGCAAAAGTAGCTTCTCAAAGTGCTGATGTCTTTCTATCTTGGCATTGTTTTAATACACATCTGCACGCTGCAGTGCTCCAAACTGACACTGACAAACTCATGTGTATCATTTTGACTTAAATCCTATGAAAGCAGGAAGAATGAACTTAGTTTTTCCACCAAAAAAAATCAGCTGTTGCTTCCTTTTTGTAAATAGTTATAGTGAGAAATCAGAGGTGCTGCAAGATGAAAATTTTGGCCAATATCTGATATTAATATCGTTGCTATAACCAATATTTAACAATGTCATATTTCAAATGTTTTCCTACCTTTAGGACTAATTGAAACGCCGACTCCAATGATTTTCTGCCCTGTTTAAACATCAGTAAACCTGAGCTGCATTAAACAAATACCACAAGTTTGATCCCCTTCCTCTTCTAAAACAACACGGTTTGACCTATCAAGCTAAAACTGATATCCTTAAAAAAACAAAAACAAAATTGACCAACATTCGTGATAATAATCCCAATAAGTGTTGCAATCTTAAAAAAATATATATTAGATTTTCATATATTTGCATTAAGATTTTGAGGAATCTCTGATTGAAAAGGAAAATTATAAAAAGTTGGAAACAAGACCAGGTTTTATTTCTTCTTATGAAGACTGTGCTGCATATGTTCTATGAAAATGAATTTCCCTTTGAGGATCAATAAAGTATAATTGAATTTAATTGAATTTAATGCATGTCTTTCTGTTTCTGCTTGTAAAACAGATCAATATTAAACATATATATCTTTATTTTATTTAGAGTAAGATTATTAAATCAAGACTTTGCACATGTAATTTCACAGGGACATGATGGCAATTATCTCCTGGGGCAGTAGTAATAGTTTAATGTCTAAAACTGACCAGTAGCTTTCTGTAATTACATAGTAATTTACACAATTACAGGTTCTCTTCAGCTCTGTCTGTAAAATGTGTGGTAGAGGCTCACTGAGAGTAAATGAACTATGTCTATTTTCCTTTTAAAGTGATCAGATAAACTTTAACTTGCAAAAAATAAGTTTCACGAAAAATGTTCATAAAAAAGCGGAACTGTTTGTTTTAAGAATGTTATGAAATTTGAATAGATTTTTTTACCTTTTCTGGACTCGACTCTTGATGTTGCTGTCGGTCATGCTGAATTTCAGAGGCAGGTAGGAGAAACTTTAGGTCTAAAAGCTTCTATGAGTGCAGATAACACAGACTTTTCTCTGGTGTGAATGCATAACCCTCGTTCTCTCCTGTAAGGTGTGAACAGAGTTGACGTTTTTAGCTCCAGCAGGACCTGTTGGCATGCATCGGTGAAGTTGGTCTCTTCCAACAATCTTTTCAGACAGGAGGCTGACTTCAGGCCCTTCAAGAGCACCTGAAAAATAATGAAAGTCAGCTGATCAAAAGAAGGTAGAGCCAACAAAAACAACCAAGAAGCCAAAGGTTAAATCCATCAATCGCTCATGAACATTAAAGTTCAATATAATTAGAAATGTAAAATCGGCCTCTTTTAAGTGAGCCATTCTCTGTCCTTTCATCCAAGAGAAGTTAGCCTTCTTTAGTTCATGGTCTTCATTTTTGATCCCATTCTGTCAAAATAAAAACAGGTCAACGCTAAAACGCTTCTCTTTCCCACAGTCTGTGTACCCCTGGGAGCCCTAACCAAGTGTAATGCATGGAAAACATGTCTAATTATATTAATCTGCTGGAAAAAAATACTGTAAATCTTTACATTTGGATAAAGTTCTGTGCAAAGGTCCTGAGTCATCCCTTATAACATACTAACTTACTTTCAGTCTGACAGACCTTCTTTAAATGTCTTAATGTAATCCTCATCAATAGATTTTGTCTTTTTAGTTGTGCTTTCAAGATTTCCCCTTTAAAATTTGCATCTGTATATTGTGCTGTATGTGCTTAACAATTAAAGAACCTTGTCCAGTTAGGAAAAATGATTTGTTTTGGATCAACAGATCCACATCTACAGAACAGCATTTTTATTTCTAGAAGGAATAGGGGTTTAAAGTGGCATTTCTTTAGTTAAAGATTCCTTGAGGAATCACCTTTTTAAGGCTGAAAGAGTGTCGTCTCTGGCATTTGTTAAAGACTCTACACAAGAAATGGGACTAATTGGGTCTTTGCACAGGCTAATGCAAAACAGGTTCTAAAAGACCCAGTTTAAATGGCCTAAATCATTCATATGCCAAAGTTAAATGGTAAAAATACCTTTACCTTTATAACGTCTTCACTATGCTCTCCTTAACCGATCGGAACATGAATAGATCATTCGTGAGAGTAATTCCAATCTCTTTAAAATGCTGAATACATAATAATCCTGGAACCAGGGCTGGAGACCGATGCTGTGCCAGATACAGCCACGTCATATGGCACCAATCACACCAAAATGCTTTGGCTTTTATATACTGCATAATAGCTACTGTTTTTAAAACTGCTAAAACAGCATTTGTGTCTTATCAAATGTTGCAAAACAGTTTGAACTTGATAGGAGTGATGGTTGGTGCTTCACAACAGCAAATATCAGTTTAATTTGTTTTTCTGCAGGTCAGCAGTCAGCGGTGATATATTTCCAGTGCTTCTGTCAATGTTACTGATTATGGCTTCAAACTAATTAAATTACAAACCGAATCTCCTCCAAAAAAAAAAAGGCTTATCTTTTTCTGATGAGTTAAATCATCAATGCAGACAGCCTCTGGTCACTCCTGTAGAGTAACTGGAACTATGTCACATAAAGAGTTGTATCCACCTGACTGAAGGACGAACCTTGAAGTGCATATAAATCATCAACCAAAAAAATAGCAGAAAAGATGAGATGGGGTAAGAAATGGAAGATGATTTGATAGAATCGAAAAGACAGCAGAAGAAAACTGATAACAAGACAAGGATTTCAACAAACATGACTTATTTATAGACATTTTGAAATACGAAGCTTAATACAAGAAGCTGTGACCAATGTTATACTGGATTGTATGAACAATGAGCTTCAAGATTTATGAGAATAGAATTAAAAAAAAATGATTGACACATAAAGTTTGACACAATTAAGTTATAAAACGTAAATAATTTAATTTTATAGTAACCTCTATACACCTAAGACACTGAACCACATGTTAAACCCACTACAAACCCAACTAAGTTTTTTTAAAGCCCAGAACAAGAGAATGATAAGAGCAGACCTAAGAAGAGGAAATTCAAAGAAATGTGATTGTAGTGTTTCCAAGATAAACCGCAAGTTACACACATCTCTTATCTCCTCTCTCCCTAGAAGCTACTTCAATATGATTTTTATTTTCTATTTCCCCACTAAACAAAAAAAGTCTAACTCTGCCACTGGAAAACAGCCAGATTTTAGGGGAGCCAAAGATGTATGATTTCCAGCTTGCCTATATTTTTGATTACAGCTTGTCGACATTGCATATGGGGTTCAGGTCAGACCAGTTTGAACAGGAAGGTACAGAAGCACTATGATAATCATGAACCAGCTCTTGGTACCTTTGGTAGTGTGACCAGGTTCCAAATAAAATCAGCCTCCCCATAAAGCTTGTCAACAGAAACCATGACGAACTCTAAAACTACACCCGGAATCATCCCTGACTGTTAAACTGCACGCAGGAAGTGGTTTCTGTGCTTCTCTGCTCCTCATCCAGACCTTGATTTAAAAAGAAAAGCAGAATTTACTTTAATCCGAAAGGAGAACTTTAGTTAATCGAGCAACAGTCCAGTTCTCTTGTTTTGTAGCTCAGGTAAGTTGCTTATGACATTTTATCATATTCAGGAGTAGCTTGACTCAAGGAATTTGACAGTTGTAGCAATATTCAGGATATGTCTGTGATTAACTCCTCCTGCAGTCAATTCTTGATTTAACTTTGCTTTAAATCCACTCAAAGCTAACCTTATTCCTGTTGGTTGTGCATTACATTTGTCCCTTCACTCAACTTTCCAATAATATGCTTTGATCCAGCGCACTGTAAACTGACAGTTTCTGTTAAAACTACTCTTTCCAGCCAAGACTATGAAAACTCTAATATTTTAACATAATTATTTTTATTAATCTTATGTAATGCAAAATTCCCGGATTTGAATTTTATTTTATTTAGTCATCAAATTGACCAGAAAAACATGCCTGAAATATTGCCGTCCCTGTGCATAAATCTATATAATATAGGCATAAATATATGAGGGTTGCCTTGAGACTTCTGCACACTCCTGTAAGCCCAGCAGGGGAGAAAAAAAGTGTATAAGTGGTTTGGCTGAAAAATAAATCAGTGGTAAAACACAGTGTTCATGATGAGAAGTCAGCTCAGTTCCCCACTCAGCTGTTTTGTCCTTGTAAAGACCTATTTCTCAAGTGAGGTGGCATGTCAAACAGAAGCAGGACTATTGATCATTTGATGTATGTCGTTCTGTGAGATGTCAACGTCAGCCGAGTGGCACCTCCCTTGCAAAGGGTGTCCATTTGTCTTCTGTCTATCAATCAATCCCCACATTAAGAAAAGACATATTTCACTCACTCAGTAGGGTTCGAAACAAGAAGTGCTTCCACTCAATCTCTCCTCTTGGTCAGTCTAGTCCATTGTAGCTGTCTGTCTCAGCTAAGGCCTGGTGCAGTAATGTTACAAAAGCAAAGAATCATATCATGGAAGGACACTGCACCCCCCACTTCCATTTAAAAAATAAGCAACTTTGTTTGAGTGACTTAAAACCTGAGATATCTCAATACACAAAATGGGAACCTGGCACAGAGGTTGGCTGCCTCCAGTGCCAGCTGGAACATCAAGAGAAGCAAAAAGAAAAAGATTCGGGATAGACAGTAAAGGAGGTAAGGATGTACTCAGCTTGGGGGGGGGGGGGGGGAAATAAAAGAAAAGCTTGAAAAAATCTACAGACAATGAAATTGACAAATAATTTGGGTTGGATAGCACAGAGCCCAGAAACACATGTTCCTCCTGTAGAATCAGAGCAACACTAAACCTGCCACAGACACTCCATTGACTGCTGCTCGGCCTGGGATCAATACTCTCAGGGAAAGAATGCGCCACATCACGGAGCAGCAGGGTCACTGCCCGGCTGAGAGGCGGAGACAGGACGCCGGGCAAGGTCATCGCCTCATTTGGCATGGAAAAGAAAAATCAACCACATCTAATCGCATGACCGGGAAAAAAGATGGACTGAGAACAAGATGAGATCACTCTCCAATCAGATCATGAGCTAATTCTGGAGAAATAAAAAAGAAGAAGAAAGGGGGTCACTTGCACCAGATAAAAGCAGAAGACAGCTGTTTGTAGAGAGATATAAATTCAAGGTTTCAGGAAGAAGAGGAAAGCTGCAAGTTCAAACCTCCACTGATGTCCTTGAGCGTGATGCTGAGCTCCCCTCGCTTGCCGTTCCAGTTAAATCTCCCAGGATAGGAGCATCAATTCAATGACTCATTTTTAAAGCTGAGTACAGCCATTACATGCAACCTTCCTGGTGTTGAAGAGGATGAAACATTTGTGTTTGTGTCTCCTTTTGATGAGGGATCATTCCTGTTCTTCCAAAGAAAGGATGATGCTTCTACTGGGACCAACAGCAATGAATATACAGTACATCCATTGTTAAACCTTCTCCTTCATGCTCTTTCCACACAGAAGTTCAAGAAAGCTTTGTTCCTCCTATACAAATTCAAAAGATTGCTTTCTTTGACATCCCAAAGCACAGCTAAACTTTTATCAGTTTCGATGCTTTAAGACCTCTTGAAGTGCTTACAGATTTTTGTTTATTCCAATGACTCTTACCTTGCAAATTAAAAGCTCCTTGGAGAGAAACAACTTCAACTTAGACAATGTAAGACTCTGTTTTAAAGGCATCCACATGAAGAAATCTCTTGACATCTAAATATGGTTTGAAAGTGGTTTGGAACCATCAAATTGAAAAAATCAATCCTGACTCAATGTATTTTGCCTAGACTACTTGCCAAACTCAAACAACGGATAAATCAGCAAGAACCTGAAAGATCTTTGCGTTGTTTAATGACAATCACACTTCCTGCCAAGTTGTGGCAGGAAGACGTGTGACAAGATGTGGCCAGAAGACCTCATCAAAGCTGCCTGCACAAAACTTTGCATGCTGAAAATTGTGTCAATTTGGGTGGACACTAATCTCATAGAAACCCTTTTCAGATTAAAAACAGTTTCCTTTAAAAATCAGACAAGGTAGATTTTCCAGGGAAAGAATTTACAATATCCCCAGAGAACTTTGACATGTTATATTTGGCACATGCTGCAAAAGGTATGAAGACTTCTGCTTCACACAATACTTCAGATAACTAGTTGGTGTTTCCATTGAAGCACAAAGTAAGTTTTTGTCTAGATGGGTTAGAAATGTTTCAGTTCCTAAACAAAGGAAGCATTTTTAGGAACTTCTTGATTTCTAAGACGTTTTTCTTATGTCTTGTTCCTTCCATGGCAAAACTGGATCCTCAGTTACTTCCACCTACGCTAAAAGATTCTGGTCTTTAGACATGTTCTTGATGGACAAGCACTGGGGAAGATCTCTGGATTTAGAAATTCCAGTTTCTGTAACTTCACTGTGGCCAGCCATGATAACAAACCAGGGTCCCAATAACTGAATCAAATGACCCTTATCAAGCTTTTAATATTAGATCTCGTCTGTGTAGTTTAATAGTTTTAGTTGCTGCTCATTCAAATATATCTTCAGCCACCTCCATTCTTATTAACCTGAACTCTCTTTATTAAACCCAGACAGATAGGAATTGCTGTTTATTTCTAAAATGTCTAACAATTTTACCGGGCAAAAGAAGAAACACCTACATAATTACTAAACTGAGACAGGCAGATGCTTTTCTGTGTCAGAGCACAATACTTTCTGTTGACAAAAGGAAGCTAATCCGTTGGTTTTGCTTAATAGGATGTTTCATGCAGATCCCAGTCAGCGTGCTCCCTGGTCTTCCTATCAGCTACCACCCGCCTTCCTTTGTTTTTCATTTCTACCTGCAAGTCATGTTTGATTGAAGCTTTTGTTATTATTACTGTGTTTTGTTTTCCAGCTTTTAAATCTGTTTTATTTCACAAACTCCCATGTTTTCGCTTTTTTGACAGCTTTCATATTAACTGTATTTACAGAGAAAATGTGTAATTTCCAGTCTGCTGCACTGTACCGACTGGCAGCTTTGCCCTGTGACCTCTTCCTCCCTGGTTGTGTCTTCAATCCATCTGCTTTTGCTTTTACCCTGCTAGGCTTGTATCATGAGGCGTATCACCTCCAATCGATGTACTCATACACCCTCAAATCACCTGCCATTCGTCAGAAGTATCTCTGATTCACAAGGGTCATGACCCTTCTCTGCCAGGGCTGACGTATTCTCATTTTTTGCCTTGCATCACTTCCTTTTAGAGGCTACGGCAATGCCTGGGCGAGACAATGCTATCATCGCTCCTCTCTGCCCGCTCAGCTGTGACAGATTGATGCACTGGGGTAAACAGATAGGGCTGCTACAACACAGCTTTTTGGTTACTCCAATGGAGCGGTGCCTTGTTTCCCAGGGACAAGAGACGGCGCCGCATGAGGGCCGAGACTGAGCGTGGGGATATTAATGTCTATTGACTTGAGGTAATAGCTTTACCCAGTCCAAGCCTCGAGGTTGCTCCAATTTAGTCTGCCCTATAATAGGACCTGGACACCTCACAGCAAAAGAAAATACCTCCTCATCATCATACATCACAATAAACATATGATAGAAAACCCAGCCCCATCTGATGAGACTGTTGCCTTTTATCTCAACCTATTTTTGTCCTACATTTCTAAATGTTGCTGGTAAAGCTTTCACAGCTTCCGTCTCTGAGCTTGTTTCAGCTGCGAGTGTCTAAATTATCCATAACATGGGGCAGGAGGGAGAGAACAAGTGGCCAGCCAGGAACCCTGGGATACCGGTGCTGCTCTTTTCTGTCTGTTTCACAGTGAGCCAAGCTGCAGAGCAGGGCCTTATTTACAGACCAGGGGGTTTAATGTGACTGAGTCAGCTTCTGTCTTTAGAGTTTTAGAACCCCAGAGCAACGCCGTGTTGAAAAGATGTCGGAAAGAAAAAATTGCTCTCAGTCTAAATAAAGTGAAAATGTGGTTTAAATGTTAAAGATGAAAAAGTCTGTCTTAACAGGTGAGACAGTGTGGGGTCCTGTCACTATGCCTCCAACCGAGTGCTATCAAGTAGACTAGACCTGCCAAAAGGTTCAAGACTTTGCTATGATGACCAAATACACCAAAATGTAGGTGATATTTACTTTGTTACCATCATCTTCATAGAGATTCTTTGGGTTCCTTGTCATACATAGCTAAACTACCATAGCATTGTAAACATGGACACAATGCATGCAGACACCGGTGACAATGGTCTAGCTGAAGCTTGTCTTCTTATAGGGCATTCCTCCGCGGTCCACATCTCTGATAAACTACGTTTGTATCCTTGATGTTCTTCATGTTTTAGGTGTTTTCCTTAATAATCAGAGTAGATTTAAATGAACTGCTTGTTAGATAAGAGCAGTTGCCTTCAAGCTTTGCTTCTATTTAATTTAAGAGTGAGAGCTGGGCATCTACTGTTGTGGTGAAGAAAGAGCAAAAAACAAAAAAACAAAAAGAAACAAAAAAAACCCCGCAAAACTTAATTTAATGGTCCGTCTAAACCCCACCTGTGCTCAGCAGATATGGATTGTGATCAAAAGAACAAGATCCGGGATTAAAAAAAAGGCTTAAATTAAATTCCTCCATAGGCTGATTGGACTCCCTGTTAGATAGGGAGAGAGGGGTTCTGTCACATCCAAAGGAGTCAGCTAAGCTATTTCCCTTCCTTTAGAAGTTTGCTGGAAATGCCTCTTGGGGAGGAAACCCTGAGGTACACCCAGAACCTGCTGGAAGGACTACATTCTGTTCTAGGATGGAACAATGGCCTCTGCAGAACCCGAGGCTCTGCTGGGGAACTTAACCAGCCGTTTCAGTGTGCTGTGTTGAAGCAGGAACACGACTAAATCATGCAGGACTCCATCCTTCAGGACCAGAACTGGACAACACTGATTTGTTTGGAACCTGGTAGGGAGAATTAACACAAAACACGGAGTGTATCCAAACACACACCCAGACACTTCATTTTTTATTTGCAGCGTGGAGAGTCTGTGGGGCAGTTGTTTCTTTAAATGTGATTCTCCTCGGTGGAGGAACTCTAGCTTTGAAGGTAATGGGGGGGGGATTCGGGTGGAGGCCGTGGGGGTGTGGGATTACGCACGTCTTACGCACGTCAACCTGTCGTCTGTGTGTGTTTTTACGTGCTTGGGCGCGCACCCTGTCGTCTGTACGTCCTATTTCCCATCTCATGCCCGTGGAAATACAGAAAAATAAAATAATAAAAGTGAAACCGTGGACCCCAGAGGATGTTACCAAAGCACTGCAGCCTACAGGCGTCCCGTTGTAGATACCTGGGGATGTATGTGGAGGCAGAATGCAACACGGATGCACAAATAATAGGCTAAACATTAAATATTGATGGAAAACAGCCACATGCGGCTGGATTCAGGACTCCCGTTGAGCAGTGCAGGGAATTGATGCAGAAATCAAAAGAGGCTGAGGAGCGTCGCTGAAATCAGAGACGCGGATGTTTTACAGGAGCAAAGCGAAAAAGCGAACATCTTCCCCTACCTTTCTGCGTCGCAGGAACCGCTGGGATCCTGCTCTTCCTCCGCTTTCTCTCCTCTTTTCACTTCAGATGCGACGTTGGTAAAGGGGTATTCCGCACCTCTCTGTTGTCCATCTACCCATCTGTCCGAGCAGGAACCGGTAAAGGCAGACTGAGAGGGAGAAACGAACAATATGATCCGTGTCTCCCCTCCCCTCTTTTACCTCTTCCCCCTGTTCTTCTCTTATATTTCCATCCCCTCCTTGTTTTTTTTCCTCCTGTCCCCTCCCTCTCACTCGCTTGCTGCCTCTCCTTCTTTTCCTCTCTGTGCTCTGAATACTAATATTCCGTATCTCTCCTCTCTGCCTGTACTAAAGACATACTGATGTATGTGGGGCGTGTATAGGAGAGAAGAGAGAGAGGTGGTTTGTGAGTGCTCCTTTTGCTGCTCTGTGTGTATTTTAGTGGGAAAGGCTCTCTGGATCGCGTCCTGCATCTTGTTTGGTCCTATTAGAGCTGTGATTAGATAACAATCCTCCTGCTGATGCTCCCAGAGGGGTGACGGTGGGTGTGTTGGGTATGCAGGTAAAATTTTGTGTGGGATGAGAGAAGAGGAGGGGATGGTGGGTCACTGTTTGCTCGGCTGGGAGCCAGAATAAGACACCTCTGTGCTTGTTTGTGTCAGTGCTAGTGGGAAACCTCAATAAGACCAGGCGCTGAGGTTAGACACAAGAGAAGATCTACTTAGAAGAAGAAATAGACTTATTAGAGTCATGATTTGATCAAGGTTTTCCTGGAGGCCCTGAGGAGGCAGAGCCACATAAAAATGTTTCTGTGTTTTATGGTAACATCACCAGCAATACTGTTAAGGTAGAGCAACTCAGAGTGTTTGGGGATTTTCTGCTGAAGACTGACCCTCATGATGAGAATTTCTAACTTTTTAACTTCAGATCAATTTGTAAATAAGATGAAGTGACTCTTGTTTTCATTTTTGTCTGCGTTTCAGATTTTTAAAGAAATGTCGATATTACAGATAAAATGAATAAAGTCCACCTTTCAAATGATGATTTTATTTATTAAGGTGGAAAAGCTTTGCAAATTAGAACACATCCATCCATCGATCTTCTCCCGCTTATGCCATCAGGGTAATGGTGGGCCGGTATCTCCAGCAGACAATGGGTGAAAGGCGGGTACACTTTGAACAGGTCACTAGTCTGTCGCAGGGGAACACAGACGCATACAACCACACAGAAACACACTCACACTTAAGGAGAATTTGGAGTTATCAGTTAACCTAACCGCCATGTTTTTGGATTGTTGGAGGAAGCTGGAGTACCTGGAGAAAACCTAAGCATTAGAGAGGAGAACATGCAA
Source organism: Jordanella pulchra (assembly GCA_034780135.1). Taxonomy (NCBI): domain Eukaryota; kingdom Metazoa; phylum Chordata; class Actinopteri; order Cyprinodontiformes; family Cyprinodontidae; genus Jordanella; species Jordanella pulchra. The sequence continues at coordinate 8,115 of JAUZNJ010053315.1, read as the reverse complement.
ACGACATGCAGAGAGATCCTGGGCTGGGAGTCAAACCCAGAACTACCCACTGTGCAGCCCAACTAGCACAATCCGATTTTAAAAAGCTGTTTCCCCTATTGATAAATCAAAAATTACTGCAGTTTGGAAAGTTGAGGTCTTTTCATTAGCCACACCCAGCTCTGATTACTGCTCCAGAAATAATTTATCTGAAACCTTTCTTAGAAGCTCGCCCTCTTTTAACCCTAAAAAAGGGTCACCTGGCCTGTATTGAAATAAACAGGACCAGTAAATTTCCAGCCTGCTAGTTATCTAGATGTTTCATTTATATACAGAAATAAATGCAATTATATCCAAAATCAAATCTTTAAGACAAAATAAAGATATCTGGATTTATATCATTATCTTAAACACATATTGAATTTAAGAAGTTACATCATGAGGTAATTAATGATAAAACAATTAGCATTGGCTACCATCAACATACCAAACAAACAACATTGTGCTCACAACTTACCAATTTCGTATATAGTTCAGTGCCTGACAGCTTCATGGCTCCAAGCTCACTGGGTATTCAGATCTACATGATTTTTATATTATGAGTTTTAAAAGGGCATGATAAACAAAGAGATAAACTAATTGTTTAGAAGCACAAACCTGCAGCAGCAGCTTCTTCTTCTTGTGTTTTTTCGGTGTTTGGCAAACAATTTTTCGGTGTCGCACTACCGCCACCAACTGGTAAGGAGTGTGGGTCAGAATGGCCGTATTCCTAAATATACACTTATATTTATAGATCTATATCTACAATATTATATTACAAATACTAAATCCTCCTAATCATTCCTGTAAATATTAAATATTTAAATAAATATTGATAACATTTTTTTTCCTTTTTGTGCAGAATATCTATTATATCAAATTTAACTTTCTCCTTATTTAGGTCTCAAACCAAATTCCTTCTTTCTTCTTCATACTTCTTACAATACATTACGTGTTCTACTGTTTCATCTTGTCCACAATACTCACATTTGCCTGACATATGTTTCCCTATTTTTAACAGTGTATTATTTAATCCTGTGTGTAACCTGTAGCTCCTTTGTCTCAAGCAGGCCTGAATAACCATTTCAGGTGCAGTGATTGGCCGAATGCAATGTCTGACTGACTGTCACTCTAACCAATGGCACAGGAAAGGTGTGATTAAGGGCAGGTTTTACCATGGGTTACATAAGGCTTTGGGGATCCATGTACCTCAGAGAAACATGGAGCAGTGATAAACCTTTCCACGGGAGATCAACCTATAATAGTAATAATAAATCAGCATTAAAAAAAAAACAAGACAAAAAAAATCGACACCCTTCAAGATTTCTTCCTTTTTGTTTTTAGATCACTTATAATTTTCAGAATGAATACTTTTTGACCTGTTCAATCACTTAGTTTTTCAGCTGCTGTATTTCTTTAGATATGGGAATCAGATGTTTTTGCCCTTGTGTTTTGTTTCACAGTTCCGGTAGTTATCAGGCCATGGATTTGTTCGTAAACTAAACCAAACATATTTGGTGAATCATCATTCTTAAAAAGTACCAGAAAGGTTGGAATGCTTTGCATCAAATAAACAAAATGTCATATTTTGGAGAGATACAAGCTAAATTCAACATCAGCACAAAAATGAAATGCAATTAGATGTATTTAGAGGGCCTGTTTTTTGTCTATTTAAAACTGTAAATTTCCCTATTGAAGAGAACCTAGCTTAAGAATTTCATCATCTATTATTGCTAAAGAAAAAAAAACATGGCTGTCATTTTATATTAGGAGAGAAAAATGGTTCAAATGGAGCTGGCATTTTCCTGGAGGGAACACAAAAACAAAGTTTATTCTGTGTGGATAATTATAATTATGTGCCTTCATCTCTCACTGATGGTAAATCAGGTCTCAGTGGTGGAAGAAAGTAGTTGCCTTTGCAGCCCTGCAGCGAGTGATGATTGACTGATAAATGAAAGTAAACAGTGACCTCTGTTAGCTGTCACAGCAGAGCAGGAAACGAGTCGGAGACAAAGGACAGAGGAGAACGTCAAGACAGTGAAGGAACCAGAAGAGAGGAGAGGACTAAACAAATCGGATTATTGCGAGGGAGAAACTAAAAGCTCAGCTGGGGGCGGCAACAGCAGCATTGGTGGCCACTGTTAGACCAGCAACCTACGAAACTGTTGTAAATGTCTTTTATGTGGGACACTCTCTCTCTTATGCACACAAGACAGAGCGAGATCTTCAATTCACACATGCACACTCCTAAGTACTTACTTCACATGTATCCAATCAGACATAAATCATATAAAAGAAAAGTAGACCGAGAGACGCCAGAGGACAGAAGAGCCCACTGAGAGGCAGATTAAGAGTGTAAAACCATTGGTGTCAACTCAATAGGCGGAAATCAGTCCAAATTCAACCATGTTTACAGTTTACATAATAAACACTGTCTAATGGAAGAGGAAGAATGGTGCCACAGGGAGCACTTTGTACCAGTGTGGCTGAATACTCTGTACGCTGAACATAAATATCACCAACCTGAGTGTTTTTGGCCCAGGTGGGACTTTTAATGACAACGGCAGTGATTTTTATGAGATGTCTCACTTCACATTAATAAAGAAACATGTAATTAATACCTGAATAAAAATGTTTAAATAGACATTCAGATTGCTTGATTTCTATCTGTTTTTTCTTTCTTTCTGATGATGGTGTTTACATCCAGTTCACATTTAATTAGAAGGTTTTATTTAAAGATTGATTCAAATACCAATTAAGAGTAAATGTGGATTTTTTTGAGTAACATGATGACTCTAATATTTTTTAAATATGGCCATCCGACTGTTTTGTTTTGTTTTTGTTGCCCTGAGCAGCACAGGCAGAACATTGTCCACGCCATGGTATAAAGAGATTGTCATCCTGTTAATGTAGATTAGATTATGACACTGACAAATCAGTCATGAATTCAAAGAATTTTAACACCTTATATAAAACTTGCAGGGAACCATTCATGTTGGATGTTTCAGAAACGTAACAGAATCTATTTTGAATCTGGATCAGAGCTTTGAACTGGTTTCAGTTTCCAGTTATACTTTAGTGGATTTACTGGTGTGTTTTGGGTCATTGTCATGTTGCAGGGACCACACCGTCTTCATCTTGGTATTTTTTACTGAGGGTTTCCTGTTTCCCGCCAAAACCCTCTACTTTACAGTAGAGTTGACTGTGGGCTCTGTAATAGAGTACTTAGCAGGTTCTCCTGCAGATAATCATCCCTAAACTATGACACTTTTACCCACAAGTCCCACATGTCCTGCTTTTGAATTGTTCAATCTTAGACTAATCTGTCCCAAGAAAAAAAAAATCCCAAAAGCCCTGATCTACATCATATGTCCTGTTCTCCTGTTTGTAGAGACATGAAGCAGCAAGAGCCTGTTGTAGGTCCTGTGATGACAGGAGAGTTTTTTTTTAAGACTTGTTTTAGTATCTTTTGCTCTTTTCTCAGGGCAATATTTCTTGAACAGCATGTTGACTGTCCTTTTCAAATGTCCTTCACTTTTAGACCATTTTCTGGGCACTGGAATAGCTGATTTCAAGTTCATCAGAGACCTCTTTAAATCCCTTACCTACAAAAGATTATCAATATCACTGCAAGGAAGACATTTTTATCATTGAAAATAAAGGTTTAAGGTTTAGTAAAATTATTTAAAATGCTTTCTGATTGAAGTCACAACATTGAGAACAAAGCGATTATCCTCCAACCGTTCATCTTTCCATGCAGGTTATGTGTGGATATGAGTTCAGGTTCATCGAGTTTTTAAATCCCAAACCAGAAAAATATATCATCACTATTAAATCCTGCTTTAAAATCTAAAATTACATGATTTTTTTGCAGAAGACATGACTGCTGCAGATCTTTGCACCTGTATTCATTCATCTTTGTTTTTTCCTAATCTTTCAAACTAAACAGTTTATCCAACAAACAAGATTTCCTCATCCTTTCAGTTCGCTCCACATGACTCTAATACTTGTTCTCTTGTACTGGGCTCATAAGCTGCTGATATCCTCCTTGTGAAGGCCTCAGGGAGCTGCTGCGATCTCACCATAGTGTTAACATTTTCTTCAACAACAAGGGTCTGTATTTTATTGCATTCATCTTTTTGTTTTACATCTGATCATGTCTTCCTTTCCTTTACAATAGATAAAACAAACCCATATTTTAGATCAACCTTATACTGTTGGCTGTTCAACTGGTTTATAAATAATGCTTTTTTATATGGTTATCATATTATATGTAGTGTATTTTCTAACCTACACCTTTCTGTATGAAGTTGTATCTTGTATGATTTTATGATGTTGGATTTTATGCCATATTTTACTTTGCAACATGTTGCATGCATTGCATCCAGTTCTACTGTATATTATCTAGTTTTACTGCAATGGATGAAACAGTGTAACATCTTGTCTGGCAGCATCCAGCTTCAAGCATTAACATCACATATCATCTCATAAGGTTTTCTGTCTTGTTTCCAAACCAAAATAAACAATAAAACCTCATATTTTCATAATGGCTTCTGTCTGTTTTACCTTCAGAATTTAGCAGCATGATAATGTCATACAAACACAGTGAATGTGGTCTTTAGGGAGGTTATTACAGGACATGGAGTCCAGGTATTGTCAAAGAGAATTTCCCCCGACTTTTCAAAAGATGTGCTTTACAGATACATTATCTGCCACATTTTTTTGATCAAAATAAACGAGGTCCAAAGCTCTGGCTGCAGTTTAAAGAGAGGCTGCTGTGGGCTTCTAGACAGAGGGTTGCAGCCATTTCAAGCAGCATGAAATGACTATCGCCTGTGTTGGTTTTCTGCCGATTAGACGTCATGGAGAGCTAAATCCAAGGGTGTTCAAATCATCTGTTTCATTTCATGTTTCATGACTGCTACTGACACACAGAACTTCACCAGAACAAGGTCATTGTTGTCTCTGATCTTCCTGGTTTGCTCTATTTTAAAGTCTATCCTTAAGGCTTTTATGCCTTAGATCTCCTCCCTCACATCATTCTTTTATCCATCCCAAATTTTGAGCTGTAACAGAGCAAGACCAATCACTGATATATCTCTTCTATATAGAAATCCAAGTAAGTCTGTTGGGGCTTACCGCAGGCAAAATGAATCCATTTTTTAAAAGATTTTCATAACCAGAGGCCTGGCAGGTAAAGCTCCCCCCCTGGTTGAATCACCCAGTTTCTCTCATTTTAAATTAGGGTCTAAATTTTAAAGCATTCTATTAAATATATTTCACTTTATTTACGTGGTTTTTCTTGAGCTGCTTAGAGCTGAGCCAGTTAAGTCTCTCATTCAACTTTAATTTAATTTTAACAGTTCAACAGACAGCTGAGGTTTAACACGGTTGGCAGGATTTTTACCTTAAGCTCTGTCTCACCCAAATGACAATAAAACCTTCAACCAGCAGCTATGAATCAGCCATGTTGTTAAAATGGACAGTAAAATCAGCCTGGACAAAATAAGTGAGGGATATATCTTCTTTGGTTGGAGACAAGAAGGAAGACTTTGCTTTGTCTTTGCTGCAGGAACAGGCAGTATTGATTATGGGCCGTCTGAGTCGGAGATGGCAAATTCAAACACCGGCTTCAGAATTTTTGTTCATTTATTAACATTTTCTGTTCTGGTTTCTCAGTCAAGCTTATTGCATATTGTGACAGACTGGCGTCCAGTCCTGGTTGTACCCCGCCTTACGCCTGTAGACTGCCAGAGACAGGCAGGCCCAACTGCAACCTGACGGAACAAGTGGGAGAAAATGGATGGATGGACTTATTTTATATCAAACTAGTTTCACTTAACGATAATACAAGTAAATATAAAATGGAGTTTTATCAGCTTAATTACTGGCTTTCAAAGATTGGAAGCAAGATCATTAACATCTTTTAGTCATAAAGGTTTACAGAAGCTTTGATGGTAAAGTGCACCACAGTGAGAGCCGTTATCCAGCAAATGAGAAAACATGTCACAGAGGAGAACCTCCCTATAAGTTAGTAGCCTTTAGAGACTGCATCAACAATGCTTCAAGAGATCCCACCTTTTTCAGGCAAAGAAAGAACGCGCCCCCCCTCCCCTCTTCTCTCCACAGGGGGGTTTGTAGGGATATTATTTGCATGCTTCTCTGTTAAAAAGACTGGACTCAGCTTTTTATGCTTCATTACAACTTGCACGATTCCCCAGGAGGTGTTGTGGATAAAGCGAGACCGAACTGCAGACCTGAGTGGGGGTAGCATCATGGTTAATTAAAACAGAATTAAAAAGAATGACAAGACTTCCAGAAAGCCAGCTTATTTTATTCTATCATTACTGATGCCAGGAAGTAATCAAAGTAAGGTTAAATGTCCCAAGGGTAAAAACTGAATTTGGTTAAACAACCTTTTGTTTTTTGCCATACATCTTTGAACAATCAGTCTTAACACCCTTCTTCTCTTTATGCTCTTTAAGGTCGTATTTTAGCAATTAAAAAAGAAACATAATCATTTTATCTATCTCTTTATTGGTTAAGAAATAAGTTGGATTTCAAACTAGGTATAGTTTGAACATCCTTTGTTTACTCTTTAGGTTTGATTTTTAGATTTTCTTTCTCCTTCCTTTTTTTCTTTTAAAAATACTGTTAATCAATAAACATAAAGTAAAAAAAAATACTTGTTACCTTATAACTGTTTTAGGTGACTGAGACATATAACCATGCACACATCTAGGGGCAATTTAAAGACACTAATCAACTTAAAGGTTAAGCCATGTTTTGGGGGCTAGAAAACCTAGTTGCAGCGCTTTACTTTCCAGAAGCAATAGCTTCCAGGTGTCTGTAAAAGAACCAAGAAGTGTTGCCTTCAGTTAAGGTCTGACAACATTGGTCAAACATAAGGAAGAGGCTGGTGAAAAGCACTATCCATTGAGGAGTTCTTCCAAATAAAAATAACACAAAAGCTAATCTAATTTAGAAATTATGCACACATCTTGTAGACTTCAAAGCCCATTTTAAGTCATTTTATGCTCAAAATGTGAACATTTTGGATTGGTCTAATCAATGTCCAGACTTAAATCAAAACTCAATGCTGTGGCATGACCTTTAATAAACCGTTTAAGGTCAAATAATGTGAGACTCAGTAATGTCAGAACTTTATTGCCAGGATTCTAGGATTTCTGTCTTTACATCCAACAGAGGCACCTGTTAAGGTTTGGGGACAAATACAAGTCAATGTAGTGATAATGGCTTTGATAGCTTCATTCCTTTAAGAGATTTATGTATATTCTTAAAGGAGTATTTTACTTTATACATTTATTCAAGTTATATTTGACATAGAAATTTGTTCATCAGCATAAACAGAAGAAATGTGTAAGTATGTGTATTTTACAGCTCTCTATCTCAACATTTAGCTGATTAGGCTGTTAAGGAAACAGAATCATCAGTCATGCAACATATAGATGGAAGTAGATGCATTCTTATCATGGCTTTGATTCTTCTAAGATAACTAATGCTGTTAGTTTGAATTTTAGAAAAAGCTCATATCTCAGAACAAACGTCTCAGCTGTGACAAAGAAGCTTCAAATAAAGATGTCAATGATGACTGAATGATTTCAGTGAATTTTGAACTTTCGAGCAGAGCCTGAAGGCAAAGAGGCACCCAAAGTTAAAGCCCGCTTAAAAATTCTCATCATGGGTATAAATGCCATGTTAATTTAGAGTGTTTTTTAATGAGTGCTAGTTTACTGATACTTTGTCAGGGTGTAAAAATGTAATTATGCAAAACCACAGTCTTTTTTTCTTTGTGTGTTGGTATCGGTGTATGTTCTTGTCCTGGCAGCTTAAACAAACAGAATGAGGGGACTAGTTGCCCTGCAGTGTTAGTTTGCTCCCTAAAAGGGAGGAAGTAGCAAACTGCTCTACAGAACTGTTTAATAAGTTAAACAGACAACAGGCTAAATCTGTTTTAGACAGCCAATTTTAAAGACCTATCTGTGTACAGCAGCAGATTTAGAGGTTATCTGTGGAGAAATAATACAGGTAAAAGCCAGTAAATTAGAATATTTTGAAAAACTTGATTTATTTCAG